>JAATLQ010038660.1:0-34480 GCA_013421005.1 Heliconius erato x Heliconius himera
TAAACACAGCGCTTACCATTCAAGCTTCAAAAAACCCAACCAGCATCTGGGAGCATTGGGAGCCACCTGACATAAAATGGGTGAATGGCGTTCCTGGCTGCGGTAAGTCCACTTGGGTGGTGAACAATTTCATCCCCGATAGAGATCTGGTAGCAACTACAACTACTGAGGCAGCCGAGGACCTCAGGAGTAAGATCCCTTTTAGTTGCACCAGGGACGCAAAAATCAAAGTCCGAACGTTCGCCTCTATTCTGGTAAATAGTGTTACAGAAAATCCCGCAAGACTTTTCGTGGATGAGGCCCTAATGAACCATTTTGGGGCAATCGTAATGGCGGCCATATTATCAAAGGCCAAGATACTTATACTTATCGGGGACATAAATCAACTACCCTTTATCACATATCACATATCACATATCATCAACAGATTAAACCTCTTCCAAATGCACTATATCGGCCCAAACCTCGTGACGACCATCAGTCAAGAGCTAGCGAGATCATATAGATGTCCAATGGATGTGACATACGCGCTCAACGAAATTTATAACGGAATCTACTCAGCCCGACAGATAACTCGCTCCTTGAGAAAATCGCGATATACGGGTGCTTCCATCCCTATAGATTCCCCCAATACTCTGTACCTGGTCCATACACAAGCAGAAAAAGCGGACCTAACCAGGAAAGGATACGGAAAGGGGGAAAACTCACGCACCCTGACCATCAACGAATCTCAGGGACTTACATACGAGTTTGTGGTAATCATCCAAACTAAGGCCATTAAAAAGGCCCTACACGACAGCATATCACATGCAATCGTCGCCTTAACAAGGCATACAAAAGGATGCATCTACTACACTGACGCCGAAGAAGACGCTATCGGCAGGTTCATTCGCCGGGCAAATGAAGGTTCCGTGACTGATATAGTGGAACACAACATTAAAATGGATATTTTCTATAGAGATGAGGAGGCAATAGATATATTACGGAAACAACTAACTGTGCCGCAATCAACATAATCAACGGCCAAAAACTCGGATATGACAAAAGGAACTCGGATTTGACAAAAGCAGACCATTCAAGATATTAAAGTCCACTTCACATTTTAAAAAGAAAAACTAACATTTTTAAAAATCAATTAAGAACAAAAAAGGCACGGACAACAAAAGTCTGTGGCGCAAAACAATTCAAGCATAAAAAAAATAAATAAAAAAAAAAAAAAACCAACTTCAAAAAAAGGAGAATATTCTTTATATATGTTCTTGTCTATATGCCAAAATGTTAGTTTGTACAAAAATAATACCTAATTAAGATTGAAGTTTTCGATAGGTGGTGGACCTACTCGTTTGAGAAGCATCCTTTTAAGGTCTACGCATCACTTAAAATCGTAAAATAAATTATTAATTTTTAACAAAACAAACCGACTTCTAACAATAAAGTAAAAAGTAAAAAAATAATTTACTTAATAAGAAGTGTACAATACCTAAAAAAATATCAAGATTCCTCAACAGGGATTACCTAAACAACGTTCAACTTCACCGCCAATTCCTACGATTCTATTTCGTGAATGAGGCGTGTGCGATGCTGTCGCTTTGATATTTTTATGATATTAATTGATATTACAACTATATTTTTTTTTATTTATTTTCTTTGAAAAAATCACTTATTTCTTTTTGGCAAAATCTCATTCTGTTTAATTGTATTAGGCTCATATAGAGTCATTAAGAATATGCTTATGACTTGATTTGTTTTTCTTTTAGTTTGAATTGAAGAGGTGAAATTAAAAACCAAACGTAACTTTTCAGGGCGTGATGCTATACAATGATTTACCCCAATCGATAAGGAGCAGTAAGTAAGAATTATGGCTCGGCAATGGGCATGGATAGGGCTTGGATTTAAATTCAAAAACTTAACTTAACTTAACTTAGCTTCACGCTTTATCCCTTGCGGGGTAGTCAGAGAGAACGGAGCGCCAAACGCTACGGTCTCTACATACCTCTTTAGCCTCGTCCACTGTCATCAACCTCTTCATACATGCCCTTCGGGGGGTCCTCATGCTTTTTACGTGATTTGGGATTTAAATTCATTGACTGATTATTATGATTTGTCTTGTTTTGTATGTTTTTATTTTTAAATCACTTTATATTAACATTTTATTTTTACTTCATATTTAAATTTTATGTTTACTTTATGGCTAACATAAATCTTTGTTCACTAAAGCATGTTAGTATTATATAATGTTTCTTGTTATTTAATTTCTCATGAAAATGACATTGTCGAAATGAGAATAAAGATCTTTAAACAGAAAAAAAACACTGTATATTATACGTTTATTTTTTAAAAGCTTAATTAATTATATTTTTTTATAATTAACTGAAAAGAATTAATTACTTCAAGTGTCACCGATGACCATATTACGACCATTTCCAACTAATGGCAAATTTTCTAAATGTGCCGGGAGTTCCCCTGGAGGTCTTCTTGTATACCATTTCCAACATACAAAAAGCATGAAGAAAAATAGAAATATCATCAACATTTTGGTAAACTGGAAGAGAAAAGTTATTTTAGTTTAATATTTATTGTTCATATAATTGTAATTTTTTTTTCTATTCCATATATAATGGCAGACAATGCACAAACGAAACTTTTGGATTTGGAGTTTCAGGCAACGACTGGTTGGTGATATAAGTATAATATGAATGTAATTATATTTAAAATTATATACAAGAACTTTTAAGCGAATCACTAACAATGATATACTTAAAAGTGAAAATTTATATATAAATTACAACAATAAGACAATTGCATAATCACAATAGTATTGCCAGTAATTAAAAAAAGTCTAAATTAAAAAATTGTGGTCTGTACTTAATTTAATATTTTAAAACACAAGGCAGTCACAGGCACAAGTGTGTGGCTGTAAACGTGATAGTTGTGGGTTTTAACGTGATAGTTGTGGGTTTGATTCCCTCTTTCCCGGTCTATTCCCGGGGAAATTAATTAATATTTATAAATATTTTCATTCTCTGGGCACAAGGCGCGGCGTTGAGATCCGCCACCCAGCACGCAAAGCCTCAAAAATTGGTAAGTGTTTTAATTCTAGGTTACCTCTGCCTAATCTGCTATATTCGGGATACAGAGTGAAGCTGAAAATAAAAATAATAAAATAAATCATAACCAGTATTAAGGATTTCAAAAAAATTATATCAAATAAAACATATTTTTAACAGCAATAATAATTTCATAACAATTTAAATATATAATTTATTAATTATTTTAACATTTTTATTTAAATAACAAAGAATTAATACATAATCATTTTAATTATAATAAATAATAAATTTATTTTTATAAAGTTACTTACCAGAAGACTCGAGCCAATCGTTTGACCAGTTAACGCTGCAAAACGTTTATACACAACACTATCGCACTTACCGCGGCACCACCTATAATACTTTTATTTTGCTGCATTTGTCAACAGATTGATGGCGTTCTTAATTATTATTATTTCGTTATTTAAAGCTAACTAAACATTTTACAGTGAGTGATTCTCTTATATAGCGTATAGCTCGCTTGAAAATATTGCTTTCATACAAAACAAAAAAAGTAAATCGAACCACAAGATTTAACAAACAAATAAACTCTTCCGCTTTATTATATTAGTATAGTTTACACAATGATACACTGTTGCAGAATAAAAAAAAAACATTTAATAAATTTTCATAATTTTGCATAGTTACATATTTTTTTAATTAAAGAAATAAAAAAAACATCTGAGGCTAGTCTTGAGGCACAAGCGCGTGAGTGTAAATTTGAGGGTTCGATTCCCACCCAAGGAAATGAAATATTTAATATTTTCATTGGCATACTTCAACACACAATGCCTCCAGAATTCAGCGGTAAAAATGGGAAACGAAAGTAACTTAATGGGAACGGAGTATCTTCTCACTTCTCGTCTTCTCGCAACGGAATCTATTAACACTATATTACCCAGTCCCAGGTCCCTCTGCTTACCCTGCGATCTGCAAGATGAAGCTAAAAAAAAAATAACAGAAAATAAAAAATGTGAACAGTTGGTTGGCTGGTGTTTCTATAAATAAACTCGTGTAAATTATTTAAATGTAGTATTTTATTAACTAGCGCTGCCGTTGAATATATTTAATATTAATATATGTATATATTCTTTATTGACAAGTACAATTGTAGTATAAATTTGCAATGGCGGGCTTTTTCTGAAAGAACAGCGAGATAAATGCATGATGAGACAAGTGCAATCAAAATATAAAAAGAGTAAAAATAACAAAAAAAAACATCATATAATACATACATACATACACTACGTAGTGCCAGGTAGCAAAAAATTATATACTAGTGGTCCTTGAGCAAAAAAAGCAAAAAAAGGGAACCCCTGCTCTAGGCTCATGGTTTACGAAACGTCGGTAATAGTAAAATAAAGAGTAGTATTATTATTTTGTTTCTCTTTTTGGCTTAAGAGAACCCCTTTTTATTGATATGATTCAGACGAGTCGCGGCGCAGAGGCTCAAACGAGTGATTGTAAACTCCACAGGCGATGGGAGGATTCCCACTGAAATGGGAGTAAATAAAATATTTAATGTTTTCAGATTACCTTCGCTGTGGTGTTGAGGCAAAACGCAGAGTTGAGTTCCGCCACTCTACACGAAATGCCTCCCTCGTGCCTTGAAAAAAAATTAAATATATAACATGGAGAGCTAATGAGTAAAATAGATAGTTTGCTATTATATTTTAACAGGAGGCAATTATTAAATATAATAAGAACTTATTTACTTGATTAAAATTTAATATCGTTTGTAATATCATAGTAGGACGAAAATGTAATTCGTATGATAATGTATATTAATTATTTGATTTAATTTAAATCACACAATAATAGTGAAAAATTGGTTAGAGTGAATGTCATTTTAGTATTTGGTTTGGTTTGGTTCTTCGATTATGGCGTATTTTAGTATTTGCGTAATGCGAAACGTTAAAGTCAACAAAACATGACATTTCAATTATTTGAATTTGACATTTACTACTATTAAAATAGTTATATCACCAATCTTCCAAATTCCAATGGGATATGAAAATGACAGTTAAAGATAATTGTTGCAAATTCGTTTTTAAATATATAGACAATAAGAAACTTAATTTTTTTATCTTCAACTGAACAAATTAAAAAAAGGTCACTAGCATAAAAACATGTTTACAATATATCATATTTAAACTTGTATAATTTATTACTAAGATCTTGCAATAGTTAATATACATTGTATACCTAATATTTTTATCAATTATTTGAGCATTAATTTCTTAAATTTAATCTAAATATCATAACAGTGAACCTCTACAACGAGAGCAAGCAAGAGTAAATTTGGTTGTTACATAACTTGTGTTTATTTGAATTTATTTAGCCGTGACGTGAGCCACTTCAACTATGAATACAATGTCGATAGCTCGACGCGCGATAACGTCTATAAAAACTCAACTATCTGGTAAAAAAGTTTATAATCTAAGTGTCATTTGTAGTAGAAACTTTTCTGTAAGTACATTTAGAAATATGAAACTTGTACAGTTTGTTTATAATGAAAAACCTAATGAGATACGAGCTGGTTATCTCAATGGGGATAATGTGGTAGACATTAATAAGGCCAACTCAAGTTTGCCCAGCACTTTGATAGAAATTTTGAAAAATGGCGATATTGAGAAAGTTAAAAAGTAAGTTTTAATGCTGTATTTCTTTTATGTTTATCAGAAGTAAGAATTTGTGCTATAATGTGAACGGAGTGTCTTAGCACTAATAAGAGACATTCACGATGATAATTTCCATTTTCATGTTACTTAATTTATTATTCATTGGTATAATTTAAATATTAATATGTAATTATATCTAATAATGAAAATAAATAATAGTTAGCTTCTCTCTGTATCCCGTACACAGCAGGGTGAGCAGAGGGAATCTAATGTTAAGTCACTCTGTTCTCCACTTTTTGCCGAATTCTAGACGCATTGCATGTTGAGTGGCAGAACTCAAAGCTGCACTTCGACACCAGAGCGAAGGAATGGAAATATAAATTCTAATAAATATGCCCTCATACATGCGCTCGAATGGGGATCGAACCCACAACCAGTTGGTTTGACAGTTACACTCTGTGTCCCTGCGCCACGAGTGGCCTCAAATATATAATTATATCTAAATTATATTTAAATGATTTAGAATGTACAAAAACAGTTCAAAATATTATATATAAAAATAATTAAAATATTTTATATTTTGATACATTTTTTATTTAGTTTGAAATATAAAAATATACTCTAAACTATGTTTTAGGCTAAAATCATTGAATCCAGCATCTATACCACTGTCATCAGTGCAACTTGCTGCACCAATAACTGGTAACGATAAAGTACTTTGCATAGGATTAAACTATAAGGATCACTGTGAGGAGCAAAATCTTACTCCACCAAAAGTTCCTATGATTTTCAATAAATTTCCAAGCTGTATAATTGGACAAAAAGATAAAGTGAAACTTAGGACTGATGTTACAGATGTAAGTTATATATTTATTTATATTATGAACAATGGATGCTATAGAGTATAATTGATTTTGATATAATTGATACCAATAGAATAGATATAGAATTGAAATTAGGAACAATTCAAATTAAATAATTATACTGGTTAAGTGTTCGGATAAATGAATGCAGGAAGAAAAATATAGTGATTTAGATACAACTAACCAACCACATAGTTCATGTATGTAATTTTTATCATATGACATATCTATAATATTAGATATGTACAGAACAAAATTAGAGGTCAGTTGTGGCATAGGATCAAGTGTGCAATTGTTACACACAATGCCTCTAGAATTCAGAGGAAAGTAGATTAGTAACTCAATGGAAACAGAGTGTCTTAACTCTTAACACTAGTGTTAAGACACTCCATTCCCATTGAGATATTTTAGAGAACCTAGGGAACCTAGGTTCCCTGTGGCTACTCTGCTATGTGTCTGGCTCTGGATTAGTGTAGTAGTGGTAAAAATAAAAAAAACTAACAATACTCAGTTATTACCTGTACCAAGGCAAAATAACAAACATATTAATATAGCACTTATCATTTAATGCTATTTTCACATGCATTTGTGTTAAGTATATATTTTTAATGTTTGCATAAATAATGTTTATTATAAGTAATGGTGAGATGTTAAATGTATCTGATTTATTATCCATAGCTAGTGTTGAGGGTCAATTAGTTTATTAGCACTAAGATTTTTTTGTTTCTCCTTTTTTTAGCTTCATGCTGTATCCTGTAGATAGTAGGTATGCAGAGAGAACCTAGTGTTTAGACACTCTGTTCCTCATTTTATTTCCAATTTTTAAAACATTACGTATTGAGTGGTGGGACTCAACACCACCCTTTATTTTCTTACCAGAGTGAAATTAATGTAAATTATTCCCCCGAATGAGACTGAAGCTCACAACCATCGCGTTAACAGTCGATATGTGGCTAGGCTACAACAGCCCTGAATTAGTAATATTTTATTTTCTAATGTTTGGTTCTGTAATATTCTAATTATTTCATTAATTAAATTATTATTATTTAATTTATAGTAAAGACGGTATATTTTTATTGTAAATGTAATATTTTGCACTCAATATTTTATTCAGAGTTCATGTAATGAATTTTACAATAAGTATATCTTTAAATTAAATCCAAACAATTCTTATATTTTCAGTCATTGTATTTCGCTCATACTGTATCCCGCTTAAACTTTAAAACTTATTGGATACTTCATCTACCAGAATTCGTATCTAACCCACAACCATCTAATTCACAGACAATTAAATACCATTAATATGTTAATTTGACGTAATAAAGATGATGCCAATCGTGGCGCAGGGGGAACACAAAGAGGGTTGTGGGTTCAATCCCCAATCGAGGAAATAGAAATATTTATTTAAATTTATTTATTTATGCCTGCGCTACTTTTTTTATAAATGAATAAATATTTTATTTCCTCGTGTGGGGATCTTATAATATATTTCCATTACTTCACTCTGGTGTAGCGCAAAGCGGCGTTGTGTTCCGCCACTCAACACGCAATGCTTCCAGAAATCGGCGGAAAAAGGGGAACCGAGTACTTCCGGTTGACCTAGAATTATGACATCTACAATTAGGAAAAATCTGAAAACTATACATTTGTGGTTAAAACCTAAAAAATAATAGCCTTAAGTGGGCAAAATTGGGTATTAAAGCCGTTATTTCAAGTAATGTATCAGACAAAAGGGCTCTAGCTAAGCTAAGCTTGAATGTCAGTAAAAGCTCGAGATCTCCAATTTTTTGCACGGAACCTTCGGTGAGCGAGCCCGACTCGCGCTTGTCCAGTTTTTTTGTACGTAATAAAGATAGTACTTTCTTAATCGCAATTACTAAAGGTGTGGTCGTCCCGTGATTCAGAGGTCCGTGGTGACCTCAGTACACAATTGGGGTCAATTATTGAAACAAATGTGGCTACTTGTAATTCGTAACGCGTAGGTAGACACATGATATAATGGTCGACGTTGGTGATTATATTATAGAATGTCTGTAATACAATAAGGGAATTATGAATACTGAAGAAACTTATAATATAAATACTTAAATATTCCGGCCAATCGTGAACGTGACAGGTTGTGGGTTCGATTTCCATTCGAGGGAATGAAATATTTAATATTTTCGTTTCTTCGCTCTGGGTGTCTGAGCAAAACGCCGCGATGAGTTTCGCGGGGAATGAAGTGTTTTAACATTAGGTTCCAGAGGGAACCTAAAGGCAGAGACCTACCCTGCTACGTGCATTTCATTTAGAGATTTTCACTTAGCATTTACCCTATTCATATCATACACCTAAAAATATTCATTGAAAATCGATAGAACCCTAGTTGTCCATTTAAGATGCCATTTACGTATCTTCAACATCGTTCGATCATAAATTAAACCTACGCCAATACATAGATATGTAACCGCTATTGAGTAAAGGTTGCTAGGTTTTTACGTTATCTTATCTATCTCATGGTAAATCTAATGTTGTCTACAATAGTAACTATGCGATTATAATGAAATTAAATTAATAAATAATGAAGCCAGTCGTGGCTCAGGGGGCAGGGTAACAGGTGCGTGAAACGATACAGGTTTCGGGTTCGATTCCCGTTCATATTTAATATTATAATTTCTTTGCTCTAGTATCGAGGCAAAGCGCTTAAAGTTTCGCCACTCAATACGCAATCCCTCCAGAATCGGCGGAAAATGGGGAGCTGAGTGTTAGAACACTAGACTCCATTTACTTGCCCTGCTACATGCAGGATACAGCATGAAGCTGAAAAATAAAAACTAAAAGTTGAAAAGAATATCTACTTATCTATTTTCACTGGCAATTTCGTTAACGTTAAAAAACTCGATCGGCTATTTATATTTTATATTCGACATTAGAAAATCTCATTTAGGTTCTTTATTTCACAGAAAGTGGACTGGGAAGTAGAACTAACAGTCGTTATAGGTAAACAAGCCAGCAATGTGAAGGCGGCCAACGCCTTCGACTATGTTCTCGGCTACACTGTCGCTCAAGACATTAGTGCTAGAGATTGGCAGAAGGAAAGGAATGGTGGGCAGTTCTTGCTTGGAAAGGTAGAAATTATTATATTAATTATTTATTAGTATATATTTTAAAAATAATCACTGTGTTGAAACCGTCGTGGTCCAGGGGCACATGGGTGTGACTGTAACGCGGCGTTGAGTTATGCCACTAAACACGCAATGCCTCCAAAATTCGGCGGAAAGTGGGGAACGGAGTGCCTTAACACTATGTTAGGGAACCTAGTGTTAAGGCACTCCGTTCTGCCTACACTGACTGTGTTGTTAATATATTTATTAATCGTTTGATCCACTAAAGTTTATTTTCATCAGAACATACAAAAACTCACTCAAACTGACAATTAACTAGTCACATTTACTAACTACAACTACATGTATACTACTAATAACAAAAGTGACCAGAAGCGACATAAATTAACTTTTATTTCATTTCTCTTTATGCTCAAAACGTTATTAGAACTTAATCACAATAATTAAGTCGTCTGCAAAGTTAATTTTGTTTTAATTAAGATATTACAGTTCAGTGACACGGTGACGTAATTATGAAATGATGTTCCTTGTTTCTTTCTGCGCCATTCTGAAATTTTGCAAAAGTGAATTACAAAGATTAGGTATTTACCATTATTTTTAGGATTCCGTAGCCAAATGGCAAAAACGGAACTCTTGTAATTTCGTCATGTCCGTTCGTTTATACAGTCATTTTATTCAGAGACTATGGATAGATACTACATTTGTAAAGCTTTTATAAACCGCTACAAAATAATGTAGTATAATTTAGAATTGGTATTTTTAAATGCTTACTTATTTCTGTACTACGGAGGGGAATATTATAAAAAAAATGGCATTATACAATTCAATGAAAACTTCAAACGAAAATTGATTTGAACGAAATTATAAATTAAATATAACGGGGATGGTGGTAATATATATTTTCTTTGCTGTTACGGAACTTCGACTTAACTTCGAATAGGCGACTCCAACTCGCTCTTGGCCGTTTTTTAACAACATTAATACCATTCTATTACAATTGTTTTATTAAAAAAAACATTAGAGACGCTCGTAATTAGTGTTAGGTGTATAATTACTTAAAGGGTTTTCGGTCATTGTACAGAATTGCTTAGGTAGTTATATACTCTAACACTACTGGAGGCTTCTCTTCTTTATTCTCATCAAAATCCCAATATAATAATAACTATATAATAATAATAATTTAACTGATCGCTGTAACTTTTCAACTAATGGAACCCAAAAAAAACAATGTTTCTTATTTTTTTTTTCCTTTTGCCGGTTTGTTTGTATATTTGTGCACGTAATCTCAGAAATGGCTTAACCGTAAATGCAATTTTGACTAATATAATTTGGCAAACTTCCCTTAACATTCATATTTATTTCATATCAATCAGTTTACAAATTTAAAAAGTTATATCAATTTTAAGCGGGGGAAGTCGCAAGCGTGTCGCTGGTATACCTACCTATATTATGGTTGTATTATATAAATATATCTAATCATAACATTTCAAGAGACACTATCAAAGTTCAATGTCACTGATAAAAATCACAAATCATGATTTTACTTCTTTTTTCTAATCTTCTCATGTGATTATCTTGAGTGTAAATTTTATATTCTGTTTCCGACTTCGAAGTCGGCTTTTTTTTGTTACAAATTAATTTATGATGTAAATTTACAATATTATACTACTTTAATAAAATATTAACTAAAAACATTCGCGCATCAGGATTTGAACCTGCACAAACCGTGTCCATCTTTTTGTTAGTTATTACTCTTTATTAATATAAAACCGTTTTATCAATTAAAATATATAAAACATGTACAGAAAGTGGAAGAGAAATAATAACGAATTGTGATAGTGTTTATATTCACTGTCCAACCTAACATCCTTCCGTCACAACACTACACCTACAACTAACACCTAAGTAACTTAAAAATCCATATTAGAGTGATAAAACACTCCACAAAATTGGCCTTTGATATTGATTGTTCTAATAATGACTTATCTGAACGTTTAAGTATATAAACAAATTGATTATAAATTTTCAATAGACAGAGTTATAGTAATAGAGCGGTAAGATTCGGCCACTTAAAACGTATTTTTTTCGTATGCGCAATGCCTCCAAAATTCGGTAGAAAGTGGGAAACGTAGTGTCTTAACAATAGGTTCCCTATGCCTGCCATGCTGTGTGCGGGATACAGCGTGAAGCTGAACATAGGTAAACACACAGGTAAAAATGAGCTAAGCTCATATTTTTTACTAAGAATTTACTAAGAAGCATTATTTTAATTTTCAATTTTAGGCCATGGACACTTACTGCCCAATCGGACCTTGTATCACAACAAGTGACGAAATAGGTGATCCGCAAAACTTGAGCATAAAATGCAGTGTAAACGGAGTTTTGAAGCAAAGCAGCAACACCAACCAGTTAGTACACAAAATCCAGAATGTCATCGAGAGATTGAGTTCGTAAGTATATTTGATACAATTTAACTTTTTTGAATATTGTTACTACTACACTATAAAGCAAGAAAAATATTTAGAAACGTTAAAAAATATTTAGGACCGGTTAGGTTTCCCCAATTTCGACGTAGCGAGATTCGAACCCGCATCCCTAGGACGATTGTGCAAGTGCTCGTCGTTAGTTAATCCATAATATGATCTCGTGGAGCTGACGACGTAACTTTTAGGTAGGGTTCACACTAAAATGCCAGCCGGTTCGTTCTCGGTTCTATCTTGGTCTGTTAAAAATATTTGAAATGTTGATGGAGATGAACAAAAAATATAAACTATACAAATGCTCATAATAAAATATATAATTTTTATTAAATATTGTATTTATGGATGTGCTTACGCATATAAGTATATTTCTTATAGAAGAATATGAGATATACACATAGTATGAACCCTGCCTTACACGCTTGTTACAACATATTAGTGTCTCTATAAGAATTGTATAAAAATAAATCAAATCAAGCTTCACGCTGTATCCCTCATACAGCAGAGTAAACAGAGGTTTAAGGAACAAAGTGTTAAGAATCTTCATTTCCCACTTTCCGCCGAATTTCGAAGCATTGCGTATTGAGTGGCGGAACTTAATACCGGGTTTTTGCCTTGGTACCAGCGACGAAATGAATATATTAAGAAATAATAATTCATTCCCTTGAGTGGGGATTGAAACTGCAACCTTCGCGTAATAGTCACCTTTAAGCCTCTGAGCCACGACGGCCTCAAAGGATCAAATTCTCTGTTAGAAGATTTATAAAATTCCACTACATAAAAAATATTCCTAAGTAGACTGATCAGTTGCCAAAAGAGAAGATCTCTTATTACATATATAAAATAATATAGTTTTATTAACATTTATTGTTACTGTAATATAATTATAGTTTAACTGTGTATTTTAAGTGTCACTACTACTCCTTAGTGATTAGGAATTACTGAAAACAAAATTAACGTAACAGTCCATTTTTCATTTTGTACTCATTTTAAACGCATCAAACTTATAATTCACCTATTGAAAAGCCAAACCAATAATTAAGCTTTCGAATTTTGTCAGTTTTATCGAATCTTGAACCAACAGAAGCTATAAACGCTTGAGATGTTTGTGTTATAAAAATTGAAAATAATTAATATTGTTTATGTTCACATCAAAAGAAGTTAAAATGATAATATTTTTTATTTAATCATTTATGACTGATAAAATACTGACATGAAAATGACAGTAATATCAGTCCCACAGAAGATACGTACAAAGTGTTATTGTTGTTTTTTGTTCGCATAAGAGTTTACTTATGGATTGAGTATCACAAAATGTTATTAACGAAATATCTTTTATATATTTTTAGATTCATTCTTTTTCTCCCATTTTTTAGGGTAACAACGCTATTGCCCGGGGATATCCTTCTAACAGGCACGCCGGGAGGCGTAGGCATGTATCGCTCTCCCCCGGAATATTTAAAACCTGGTGATGTAATACACAGTGAGATACAGAACATAGGGGTCTTGGAAACCAAAGTGGAAAAGTTTTAAGAATATAGAAACAATATGGAGATTTTACAATGTATAGTATATTTAAATGAAACTATTTAACCGGATTAATCGCGTATATTTAGTATTATACATTTTTCCGACACTTTCTCGAACCTGACGTTTCGAACATTTTGCAGTAGTCCGTGGTCACACGGTGGTGGTAGACTGAGGTGGCATTCGTCTGTCAGTTGACATAATTATTATATCAAATTACCGCCGACGACTTCTTAATTGCCTCGCGTACTGCCATGGATTCCTGCAGAATGAGCTGATAGTATATTGGCCTCTCATAAAATCATTGAAGTCTGAAACCCATCATGGGTTTGAGACTTCAGTGATTTTATGAGTGGGTCCCAAGTGGTATAAAGCTTCGAACCGTACTCTCTATTGAAATTAGGATGTTTTGTATTTCAATAGCCTCGCGGATCATTCTAGGAATATATCTAAGGATTTGGTGTTTATCAAAACTGTATTCTGAATTTATGCCCATTCTTGATAACGGAGATGTGTTCCCTCGCCCTTACACGGATGCTTCTCTTTGTTTGACTGATATATAATAAGCCACAGTCACAATCTAGTAAAAATTGGCACACTTTCTTGTTAGGCTTGAATATAGTCATAATGGAAGCTCTTCTTAATATGCTGCCAATCCTGTCTGCAACTCCCTTCACATATGGTAGAAATGCCGGCTGTCTCTCAACTGTGGGTGGCTTGTTGGTCCTCTGACAACGCTGGTGGGCAACTGGCAGCTTGTTCTGATTATGGGCATTCTTCACCTGACGAAGCTCGTCCCGCGGTTCTCTGAAACAAACATTTGTAAACGGTAGATAATTGTATACTCTGTGGGGAAAGTACTTTATAAACATGTTGAGCCAGTTTATACGTCGGCGTATCGATTTGGCTGACTATTGTATGAAAAGGTACAGCTTAATATACGCCATTGATCCGGTTAAATAGTTTCATTTAAAATTTGTAGTAATTGTGAAAACCAAAAAACTTACTATGAATTGTATATTATTTCTGGTTGTATATGATATGTATGTATATTGTGTACTTAATAAAGCATTGTGTTATAATTTAATGTTTTATTTTTTAAGGAGTTTATGAAAATTAAGATGTCTGGGTAAATATGAAAAGAAAAGTAGTTGAATAATATTTTTCTATACTCTTCTTTTCTTTTCCTTAAAGGCTTTCATTCTAGACTAAGGAAACTTAATGCCCACACCTATATGTAATTTTATTTCATAAAAACGTACGGGACAGGTTTGATCGATCACGATGGCTTTGATTCCCACTCGAGGATATAAAATATTTAATATTTTCATTTCCTCGCTCTGTTCACAAGACAAAGTTCCAATACACAATAAACGTTTCGATTCGTTTCCGAAGAGCGTTTCGTCGGAATATCTGAAACTAGGCCATATACAGTACGGTCGACAAGTAATGGCCGCCCTCAAATTAGATTTTCTGAACTTTTGCGCATTGTACACTCGGGAAGTAAATAATCAAACAAAAAAAATCCTAAAAGCAAATCTGCGCAGCCATCTATAGGCACCGGCAGGCGGCCATCCCTCGGTGATCGTACTGTATGCCTGCTGCAAAATATTAAATACACCTATAGGCGTTTTAAAAAATGGACAAATTTTAACAATATGAAGATGTTTCGAATGAATGATGAATTCTATGATATTTTTGTAAACATGTATATTTTGTATTTATTTGTTTTTTCACTTTCCGGCGAATTCTGGAGGCATTGCGTGTGGGGAGCGGAGTGTCTTAACACTAGGCTTCCTCTGCCTACCCTGCTACACGCGGGATACAGCGTGAATCTGAAAAAAATTACACAAGGAATTTTGATTTCTAGAAATTTTTAACTATTAGATACATATTAACCAACACCTTACACAATATTACAATTAAAAAAACTTTAAAAAAGTCAGTTATCCAAACAATCAAGTTCCAGAATTGAAAACGAGCGTTGTGCAATCATAGTATCTCGTCGCTGATTGGAGAATAGCCCGCTCAATTGTACCAATCGGCGTCTTCCGTCGACTACAGGAAGAACCGTTTAAGACCTCCCTTTCATACACTATTAAATTTAATACCAAGGGGAATTTTATTAACTTAAGTGATAGGGGCGACCAGGCCATATTGACCTTTCGCGCTTTTATAACTAAAAAAGAAGCTGGAGAGAGAAGAAGGTTCAAAATATAACGGTTGCGTGCATCTACCCGCAGATTCTAAATTTATCTATTCAACGGATGTTTGTCGTTCTGAATAGATTTCAGGCAATTTTGTTATTGAGAACCGTTAGTGCAATTTGTTTATTATGCAAGTGATTTGTGCATTGAAGTATCAATTGCGGGACCCTTGTAGTGATTTGGGACTATTCAGAATTTTACCAATAAAAGTTTTATTGACGCCCAAGGCCTAGATAGTGTTAAATGGATGATCGGTGTTAGAATTGCATATTTCACAGCATAATTCTAGTATGCAAATTAAATGATAGGTGGCAATGTTATATGATGATTTATATCCTTTAGGGTTCTTTATCTAAATTAGTGCTAGAAAACATCCTCTTCAAATCTATGTGCTGCAGGTTGTTTTTGAAGTTTGTAGTGCTGAGATTGTTTCCTGCACTATCAAGATTATTCAGAAAAAAATAATAATAGACATGCACTTTTTTTCTTTCCTATCTTTTAACTTCAATAGTGTAAACAATAGAAAACTTATGAGTAAGTTGATTTCTTTTAATGGAGACCATTTTGCAAACTGAAGCATTTTAAAGATAGATACATAGATCTAATTTCATGCTCATTTATTATGGTTGTAGTATGTAGGTTATTTAGAAAAATAACCTACACTACTACTACATGTTCTGCGTTAAATTTAAAATTTCTTATGTAATTTCCAAGTAATTTTGTACTGGGATCAGGAGCAGTAAAAATATTTTAATTTCATTCGAATAATATCTAGACCAATATTAAACGTGTTCTACTTCAGAAAAATATTTTATTACAATTTTTAAATAAAGACATAACGAAAATAAGCTATTTGGAATATTATTCAAAAATAAG
Source organism: Heliconius erato x Heliconius himera (assembly GCA_013421005.1). Taxonomy (NCBI): domain Eukaryota; kingdom Metazoa; phylum Arthropoda; class Insecta; order Lepidoptera; family Nymphalidae; genus Heliconius; species Heliconius erato x Heliconius himera. Next base: position 16,768 of record JAATLQ010038660.1, read on the forward strand.
CTCTACAATGTGCAATATATCAAGTTATACATTAATATAACACAGCAATTTTTTATGCATGTAACTCTAGCAGTCCGGCTACTCTATAAGATATGTCAATACATGTCAACATGATGACTACAAGCAACTGCCTCGATTGACACAATTCCACTGCTTTTATAGCATTTTTCAAACCTCTTAAATACGTTAAACTATACACGCTAACACGATCTCTCCTGACGGGCAAGCGTCCTCGCGCTTAGGCCAGGCCTGTCTCCGGCAGCGTATCTTGTTCACACTGGTCATGGTCGTAGGTAGGGGGTAAACCGGATGGACCGTGACCACCTCAGAATGGTCAAGTGCCCACCCCAGTTTTATTTAAATTAGCCCCGAAAAATAAAAAATAACAACATTTACACGGACATATCTGTTCATAGCTAAAATCCAGGCCCCCCCTCCCAGAAAATATCTCTAGTTCCGCTAATGGCCACGGCCTTTAATTATGGATACAATTTATTTAGTACATGTATACAATTCACATGAATTCTTTTAAGATTTAAATAATAGGATTTTAAACAAGACTTTTGACTTTTCCGTATCACTCCTAACAGAGTCTTATAAGAGTCTCTTCTCAGTCACCTCGTACCTATCATAAGTTATACAGGTCTTTTTCATGTCACTCTGACGCTTAAAGCTTAGAGAATAATACAGATATTTTACTAATCTTCTTGTACCAAGAGCTACACGACGTATATTTATAAAGACGGTGGTGTATGCAAGTCACCCCGACGTTCGTTATTTAACGACAACGAAACTAACACGGGTCTTTTCTAAGTCTTGCCATAGCAAGCAATAACTTAATTTGACACATTGAAAATTCTAATTCAATCAGGAATATTTTTTTTAACAAAATTTGTAGCGTGTGGTTAAAGTTACTCACAAAGATTGCTGCACAAAGCTATATGTGTGTGCTTGTATTTTGTGTATTTTCGCGTGGCCTAAAATTTCAGTTATTATTCGTCCTCGATTCGATCCATTTATCGAGTCTTGAGCGATGGATAAACTTATGAGGTTTTATGGTTTGGTGAGCTCCTTATACAGGTGCAGCATCTGTATGCCGCACCTGTATATGGTAAAATATTTCAAACCCATACCTAAAAAATATGAAAATTTGTTAACAGTAAACTAATTATTGTATTCGTTAACACTAAACCGACTTCAAACAATAAATTAAGAAGTAAAAAATAAGTTTATTTAACATAAAGTAAAACGTACTTTGATTTTGTTAAACAAAAATAATTATAATATTGAATTATAGTATTGAAGTCGGTGTCAAGATAATGCTACAACAACTTTACTACAATATCAAATTAATAAGCCTGTTTGTTTAACTTGGCACCGACTTCAATATTATGAAATCTTCCTCTCTTCTCTCTTCTTTTTTAAATAATTAATGTAATAAACATAATCATATACTTCGAGTGAGAGAAGCCGCGGGCAGGCAGCCGCTAATACAACATATAATAAAACAGCAGAAAAAACGTACATACATTTTTTTTACAAAAAAATGTTGTAGGGTGATGAGAAAAGGAATATGAATTTATAATTTCATTATTATGTCAGTTTTCTTGTACACTCACACCTTTGAAAATATTGCATTGATTTGAGTGAAACTACATTTGGTTGTATAACTATTAAGCCTGCACAGGTCACAGATTACAGAGTTTTCGGCTTCGAAAATCCTTGATGAAGGCCTATAATATTATAGTTCAGTTAAAGTGTAATAAATAAAAATAATGCCACCACAACAAACGCCTTTACCTTTTTTTATACGTGATACCGTCTTATAAGACGATGATCGCCGGCAGCACGCACGAATAGGTCGACTCATTGTCACGTTCCGTCGAAACCGAGCGTGCGAGCGAGAGCGCGGAATAAACGATAAAGATAAGAACAGATAATACAATCATCCTAAGCGTTCGGCTTGCGACGCATCTATCCATTCATTGTTATTTGTAATTAAATAACACATGTAATTAAGCAGTAGTTGTAATTAATCTGTATAGTTTAAGTAAATAAATATTAGAATTAAGGAGTGCAATTAAATTTAAATTTATGAAAAAAACTGAACACGCGTGAGTCAGAGCCCACCAAAGGTTCCGTGTAAAATTGGAGGTCTTGAGCTTTTTCTGAAATTCAAGGTTAGCTTAGCCAGAGCCCTTTCGTCTGAAATCTCACTTAAACTAACTGCTTCAATACTAAATTTTGCCCCCATCATAAGCCAAATTTTATAATTTTACGTCGATATTCTAATAATTTTTCAATTATATTCTTCTTTGTATGATACAAAGTAATGATAATTCAGTGATATTAATTCAATTCAATTCATAAAATGTTTTCTTTTTTTCACACGTAAAATTATCGTCGTAAGTATCACCCAGATTGATATCGGCCCCAAAAATAGAGGAATTCTTTTAAGTAAACAGGTATTTGAAAAGTTTCAATAATTTCGTAACAATAATATCTTTAATATCGAAACTATCAAAATATTATTTTCTTTTTCTGTTTGTGAATACGGGTATATTTAGTTTTAGAGTCGGTTTTTGTTTTTCTATAGCTTTAGCTTCAAATACAAAAGTAGCGATAGCAGTTAAATTTGAATAACAATTTCAGAAGAAGGAAATAAAAATCTATGTTCCCAAGGTGATGAATATATTCTGCCAAATAGCAGTGCCAAGACTTGCCAACTAAGAATTTATCAGGCTCATGAATCATCACAGCTGTACCTACCCACATATTTCCCTGGTCCTGTTCTGTAAAGTGCGCCCATTTCTTTAGCTTCGTGGATCGATTGTAAAATTTTATTTAAGTGTCCATCTAATGCTTAAATCTTATGCCCCCTAATTAAAAGTGCATACTGCAACTATTACTTTTCAGCCCTTCGGCCTTTACAAAATAATACATAAAAATATTAAAAAATGACGATTTAAAAAATCACCAAAGCACTTTTCAAACTTTTATGGCTAGTTTGACTTGACTTACATATTAGTACCTACCTATCGTGAAAAATATAAAAAAAATATATTGACTATTTTTTTAAGGTCTACTTGTGATTAACAAGTATAATAATTACGTAGCATATGAAATAAAATAATGAGAATGAGTAATAGGTTCTTTGTGTTTTGTGATTCTTAAATATTTTAAATTATCCTACTATTTAGTACGTATTAGTCATTGACTCTACGACGAGTTAAACAGTGAAGTCTACCTATACCTACAGATAACTTTACTTGTCTGTAGGTATAGGTAGACGCGAAACGTGAGGTTCAAAAATAAATCCGTTTGAAATGTTTTCTTTTAATATATCATTATACCACCTCATTACCACCTCATCTTTTAATTTATAATATATTATAGCCAGATTGAACTTAGCGTAGTAATAGTACTGCAAGTTTATTTGAGAGGCGGAATTCATCTCTGCGCTTTGTCTTGTTAGGAAAGCGTAGAAATTAAAAAATATCACATAACTGTATAGGAATCGAACCCACAACCATCGTTTACAGTCAGACGCTGTGCTTTGATGCATGCCAGCTCCTAATATTAATAAATGTTTAAAATTTTTTAGATCATACATATAGTGTAGCTGCTATGTAGGTATGTCCTATATAAAAAGCAAACTTCCAAAAAATTTTTGATCGCTTTGGAAAGTCTTTCATTGGTACTTGATGATTTATCAATCTAATAAATATATATTATTATTTTTTTTAGCTTCACGTTGTATCACATAGGGAACCGGGTAATTGAGTGTTAAGAGTTTTCATTGAGAAGAATTTAAGAGATACGCGTGTTGAGTGCGAAAACGTATTGTGCGAAATGAATATATGAAATATATAATTTCGACGAGTGAATAATAATAATAATAATAATTGAACCCACAACTTGTTGCGTTTACAGTCGCACGCTAGTGGTCCTGCACCACGACTGGACTCTTCATACTAAATTATAACCATAATAAAACAAAACACTTAACTAATACCTAACCAAGAAATAAATAAATACTACCCTAAGCGAAGAGAATCACAATTTGTTTTAATGATCACTGTATAGTACTATTTTAATCTTAATGAGCCAAAGATGATTATTATTATTTTTTTATCCAGGGTACCTAGAGAGAACTGAGCGCCAAATGCCACGGTCTCTGCATACCTCTATCGCCTATGTTGTCGAAGATCAACCACGGTCTCCCTTTACTTTTCTTACCGCACACTTTTCCTTTATAAATCTTGTTTGCCAATTTTTGATCACACATTTATTCGATGTGTCCAAACCAGCTAAGCACGTTCTTTTTATTCTATCAGCTAAACTGACTCCGCATATCCTTCGCATCTCCACAGCATTCATATCTCTTTCATTCTTCTTATGTAATGCCCACGTTTTCCCACCGTATAATAGCGCCAGTACCAACACTGCGTTGTGTAGGCCTACAGCCAAACGTGCAGTTGTGCTGACATTTCGCCGTTGCTTATTATCTGGAGCAATATGCTTTTCCATATCCATTTCGTATCTGTCGTCTCTATTAAACTTAATTTCCAAATATATCACTTCATTTACTCGTTCTAATATCTTACAACGTCTCTGACGCTCCCAGAACTCTGAGTTCGAAATCGGTTTTGTCATTGCCGTTTTGCTTGATCTCAGTCACACAAATAATTCATTCACCTTCTGTACCAACCCTCCTCTTACATTCCACGTTGCTATTTGGAGCTCCATCCTTTATTTCACGCTGTCGCCTTGTGGGGACACCCTATCAGTGAGCTCCTGTAAGATGCACATAGTAGATGGAACGTTGCAACCTACAAAAGGGCTGTGGACTATATATATATGTATCTTGATTTAATTATATTTTTTTTGTAAAAGAATTGTATTATAAAATATACATTAACAATAACCCATATATAGCCATACTAAAAATTTTAATAACTATTAAAATGGTTACTATTGCTTAATCTTCATAGATAGACATATACTGTGATTTTTTAAAAGAGCAATTGTTTTTGTAGAACATCGTTTTTGTGTATCTCATAAGGTCGGTGGCACGATACGTAAGCGTTCAGAAAGCCTTCAGATTTTAATTTTTCTATTTTCAAAATGCACTTTTCACAGTACACTATGTTAAGAGTGGAGTTTGTAGCTGACAACAAAACGTATTGATTTTCAGCAAATACTACTCGAGAAAAATATATTTTGTTTACATCGACATTTTTATATTGGTACAATTTTAATGAAATGTCTGACTTAAATAATACAAAGATTAAACTGCAGGTATTGAAATAGTCTTGAATATGAAATTTTATTTGTATAAGGATGAATATAAAATAATTATTGTCACCATTTCTATTAATTTTAAACTTTTAAAAAGTATTATAGTTTAACTAACTATTATAGTTTTGGCAATACACCTAATATTGCCAAAAATAGCAGGACATAATGGTATCGCGAGATTTTTTGTAAATATGAACATCTTCGTTAATTTTGTATAACATTCTTTTGTTTTGTATAACATTCTTTCTTGAACAGTTTCTGCAGCGCATACGATGAAAGATATTTTATGCTATATTTTATACTCCTTTTATAACATTATTGAAGTTTTAGTAGGGGTCCCAAAATTTTTCTATGTACAAATATAGTCTATGTTACTAAAAGATGTATACAATTGGATTTGGATTGGATTGACTAGCCTCGCTTGTTTAGCAGCTAGCTTTTCCATCATGGTTTGCCGTAATAGAATTGTAAAAACTTTTTGTGAAAACTGTAATGAACGACACCAGCAATAGTCTACAAAACGCTTACATACTTGTAAGCGTTTGGTGGAAATTGACCCAAAAATAGTTACTACTTTTTTGGGTCATTTTTCACTTGGGACTGGATTTGGCTGGTTTGGTTGATCCCCTTAAAATTTTATTTAGTTTGACCTAGTAGACTACCCCTAAGACTTTATGAACGAATTTACTACTTGGACGATGTAATTTCTACGATACTTTGTGTACGGTTTTTTTAGATCTATTCATTTAAGTTGTCTTCATTTATTAATCTTGTCTGTGTATATTTGTCAATAGCTATTATTTTGTCTATCTGTATAATGTATATTTGATATAACCTTTTGCAGGCCTGCACATAGCTACTTACAACAACTTCATTTAAATGTATACAATGAAAAACAACGTAACCTACCCGATACAATAGAGAAATATCTTACTGCTTTTTATAGAAATATCTATTACAGACATAAAAAAACTACGTTTAAAAGAAACGACTTCAAGAACTAAAAATCATAAAATAACTAATAAAGAAACATTGAATTTAGAATACTTCTTATGGAAACCTAAATACCTTTAATGTTAATACAATTTTATTATTAATATTGTTACTTTCTAATAGATTTGGAGTCTTCTTAGTATTATAAAAAATAATGATACTTCAGTGGCAATAATTCACGCACTCACAACGAAACAGTTCATAAAAGTAGGTTTTTTTTTATTTTTCCACAATTTTTAGACAAACGCAAGCCGTTGGCGAGCGGTTTCTGACTAAAATATTTTATCACTGGATTTGCCGATTTAAAAATTAACAATCATTTTTATCATGTAAAGTAGGTAAAATATGTAAATTGTTTTTAGTTGCTTTAGAAATATTATTCTTATGGTCGTTTTTCTAAGAAACCAATAAAAACTTGTGAAGTTTCTCACAAATTCGTATAATTATCATAATAAGCTTAAATACGAATTATGTGTATTCATCAATCAATCAAATCAAAAATCAATAAAAGTATCCATATTTATTTAACGTACAATTCTTCGTTAAAAGCTTCAAGTCCTGATTGTTGTGTAAGTACGTCAGCAATTTCTGTTAATAAAACCCTAAAAATCTGAATAATTTACAATAATATAACGATGAAATTTAAAAAACAAAAAATGTAAAATATTATAAATGTATATGTATAAAAAATAGTTTAAAACGGTATTGGCAGGGTGCGTAGTACTAGGTGACGGTAAATGTAGGCTATGTCACTTATTAATGTCAAAGCAATCTGTTCGACTTATCGTTTTACTAAGTTATTAAAAATGAGCCACAGCAGTTGCAGTTGTTCTACAATGCAACAAATACACTTACATGTATTAAATATATTTATAGCGAAGTATGTGATGCAGAAATACAAACAGAAATAGACAACTCAACTATTTATATAAAAAATTACAATAAAATGAAGAACAAAGTATATAATACCCCTAAAAAAAATACACAAATGTGGCGACTTCAACAAAAAAAAAAAATTACTGGGTTTTCATCTACCTGTATTGATGAGCAACTTATAGATCTTGCAGGTGTAACATTCAACAATTTTCAATTATTATTAAAAACATTAACAACCAATCACAAATACAGTATTAACAGTTTTTTTTAATTTTAATTACTTTTTTTTCTTAAATGACATTTCGTTTTGTTCACGTTTTGATATTATAATAATCATTTATTTAGAAAATAATTAACAAAACTAGCTACCTAACTACTAAACTAACTACCACTAAATTTGCTTTGTTTCCTTGTTTTTCCGTAAAGCTACAACTAAAAAACTAGTAAACAAATTCTGATATAACCAAAATAAAACACAATTTTGAATAGAGCTTACCTCTCTCAATTTGAATAACCAGAAATGATTTATCGACACTTTTCCCACCCAAATCACAGTAATTAAGTAATATAAATAAATTTGAAAGTATTTTACGAATATTTTCAAACAATCCCGCCATCATATGTCAAAGCGTCAGAGCCCACAAATTTGCGTACGCTGGGTGGCGCTGTAGTCGTGCACGGTGCCAATAAGAAATGGGGCTCAGCAAATGGTATGCTTATTGCACTTTACTTTTTCCAATATCTTTAACAATTTATACGTAGGATAAAATATAACAAACAAATAAAACAAACAATACAAATTAATTTTATCCTATAAAATTAATTACTAATATTTTTTTTAAAACAATAAAAGTATCCATATTTAACACAACAATGTACATGCAATAAAAATATAATGTATATTAATAACAATGTGTCATGCATTTAATTAATAAATTTTTATCTTTTTAATTTAATAAAAAAAATTATAGAACATTGTTTTATAACAATTAATCAAAGAATTTAACTCATAATTGAGACCGTCGTGGCACAATGGAACAAGGGTGTGAATGAAACGCGACGGCTATGGATTCGATCCCCACTCGTGGGAAAAATTATTATTTCTTAATATTTAGGTTTCTTCGTTCTGGCACCAAGGCAAAAGAGCAGCGTTGACTTCAGTCATTCAACAAGAAGCCTCGAAAATTTCGATGCGGCCGGTCGTGGCGTAGGGGCACAAAGTGTGACTGTAAAACCGACTGGTTGTGGGTTCGATCCCCACTCGAGGACATGAAATATTTACTTAAATGTATATTTCCATTTTTTCGCTCTAGTGTCGCGGCGTTGGTTCTGCCACTTAACGAGCAATGCCTCCAGAATTCACCAGAAAGTGGGGAACGGAGTGTCTTAACACTACTCTGCCTACCCTGCTGTGTGCGGGAACAATTAAGCCATCTTTGTTAATATATCGATATAATAGAAATACAAAACGCAATTACATAGCATTTTTTTCTTTTTGTCATGGTTGAAACTTATTAACTTTATTGCATACAATTCATTTGTTTTGATTATAAAATTAAGTTTAATTCATAAAAAATATTTGATAAATCCTTAACATGACATTCAATTAATTTTTTTACATATACTCTTAACAAAGTTAATCTTTCTAATATAAATAAATGTAACGTACATATCAATTAAAAAAATGTATTTACATCACCAGTCATCTAAACACAATATCAATATCAAAATAATAAACTTTTATAAACTATGAACTCACAACCAGAATTTATTTTTCAAATACATTTACCAATATATATATACCCTCCGTAATATAATATTATTTTTAATGTCTCCAATGCGAGCGATAAGCTTAAGATAATATTTATGTTAGACTAAAAAACTATTAATTGTTCTTTGTTCTAAATTGTGGTCAAATAAAATAGGAAATTTTGTGATTTATTCGACTTAACATTAACAATTTTAATTAAAATTATTCAGTTCAGTTCTTAATTTAAGGCTTAATTAAATTTGTATAATTTAACGTAATTTGATAGTGTCTGATTTTTATTTTTCCTACTAAAATTTTATACTTTATGATGTAAGCTATCATATAACTTGCTTTAGGCTTTGAACTATTACTGAACTTTGAACTATTATTATTACCATGCCAAACTCACTCACTCACTGCATTCCATCAGTCGTAATAGATATTTTAAAGAATTTGTCATATTCGATTTTTATTTTTTTAAGAAAACTGTAATAAAAACCGGGATGAAACCTAAAAAGCATCTACTTCCAGATCCTAGATTATCGCCATACAAAATTGCATCTGTCCGATAGTTTTTACGTGATTGGCGAACAAACAAACAGACAGACAGACAAGAGTTCTGGGTGAGTGGTTTTTTAACTTCTATAACCGACCTAATATTTATTTTTTATATCTCGACTCGACTTTTCCATCCTTATATAGAATCCTCTATATATAGGAGATAATTCCTTAACATGACATGATAATATTACAACAATTTACAAAACACTAAAGACAGATATTAACCTAGCAAAAAACGTAAATTTACGTAATATCTTAACTATAATAAGAATTAAAATATTCTTCTTTATTTAAATGTATTCTTCTTATTTGTTTCTTCCATTATGTAGAAGTACTAAATCTATTGATAAGCACTTAAGCAGCAGGAGATATATGAAAGTCACTCCTGCGGCACTAGTACTTAGGAACATGATTTAGTTTTCTTCATATTTTTTCTATTCTTCTCAATTTTCTAGAGCTTGCTTCATTGGTGATGCTAATATTAATGTGTATGTAGATAAAAATGCTTTTACAGTTTAAAATACTTTTACACTTTTACAGTCGGTGACATATGTGAACATCTAAAATAAACATCATTAACTATTAAATTAAAAGCAAAAACTTGTGATAATGAAAAAAAATCTATTAATTTATTTTTTTTTCTTATAAAATAAAACACTTTAATTTATTGAATTATATTAAAAGGCGTCCGTTATTTGGGATCTGAACGCACTACCATCTTATAATAGGTATGTGAACATGAGATCCGCCACCCAACAAGCGATGTCTCAAAAATCGGCGGAAAATGGACAACGAAAGTGTCTAAAATGCACAAAAATATATACAAAAAACCGTTCCACACGCAACGCCCAATTTTCGAGACATTGCATATTGAGTGGTACAGCTCAACGCCTTTGTCTTCTTTCTACTTCAGGGGAAAAATGAAAAAAGCTCTTCCCCTCAGGTGCGAATCGAACCCACAAACAGTGATACGGACTGCGCCACGACGGCCTCTATAAAAATATATGAGTTGATATGATGATGGAGCTCAATTAAACTTGTCTGGGTTGATAATTATTAAACGTATAAAATAATACAAATACTTATGTACGTACATACATAATATATTTTATATAACATTTTTTTTTAGTTTCACGCTTTATCCTGCATGTAGGTTAGGCAGATAGAGCCTAGTGTTAAGACTCTCCGCTACCCATTTTCTGACGAGTTCGAGAGGCATTGCGTATTGAGAGCTTTGCTTAAGCTTTATTTCAATGTAGGGCAAATCAAAATTTATAATTATTTAATATTATATAATTATTTAATATTATAAATTTTTTTTTTCAATATTTAGCAAATGGAATTTTATACTGTTAAAAATACTGTTAACATAAGATAAAACAACTGTTTATATTGCTTTTGTTTGCTTTTTAATTTTATACGTATAACTTTATATGTAAGATAAAAAAATATTTGTAAAAACAAAAACCCCGACTGCATCGAACTTAAAAGAAAATAAATAAGCCCAATAGTTTATTAGAATTAACAGTCGGAACCTCTTTAAATTTTGCGGGGTTCCTAGTAAAGATTTTATTGATTGAAGAATTACTTATAGGTCCCGACTGTTAATCCTAATAAACTATTGGGCTTATTTATTTTCTTTTAAGTTCGATGCAGTCGGGGTTTTTGTTTTTACAAATATTTTTTTATTTTTCATTTTTTTGTTAGAATTTATAATGGTAAAGATAATCATTATATACCTTTTTGAAATCCTGAAATTGAGCTCCTGAATTTGATACCCACATTGTGGTATTCGAAACGAAAAAAAAATTTTTCACTGAGTCCAATGGCGTACCACAGCCGCCATGATTGTTTTTTATTAACGTCACCTATCTAAGAACACTTGGGCTGCTAATACAAATCTAACGATACCTCAAATATGTAAATCCGTTCAGCGGTTCTGGAGATACGAGGTAATAAAGAATATTACATACATACAAGATACGCGCGAAAAACATAACCCTTCCTTAGCAGTCGGGAATAATTTTAGAAAAACAATTATGAACAAAAAGAAAGAGATCGTGGTGCCGCTGTACGGCGTGTGAGTAGGCGCGACGGTTGTAAGTTCAAAAACCACTCGGCGGAAAGAATTATTTTCAATTGTTTGCTCTGGTAACAAAACGAAAGTGTTGTGTTAAGCTCAGCCATTCAACACACGATGTCTCAAAATTTGGGCAATATATTGGAACCGGAATGTCTTAACATTAGGCTTCATTTCCTCAACCTTCTATGGTACTATGACTCATAGGGATAGGCTAAAAAAATTTAACAATATTAAAACAAATGCAAAAGAATATGTAATTTCTTTCTTTTCCTTATTTACATTTAGTATTACATATTTATGACATCATTTTAACCACTCACAAGTGTTATTCACTTTTCTATTGAATTTATAGTTAATTTGTAAATTTTTTTCTGTTACATTCGGGGAAGGAAATAATGAAACAAAATATTGAACTGTAGCTAAAGTTAATATTTTTTTTAGGAAACACAAGCCTATTTACTAAGTATCATAATTATGGCAAAAATATTTGTTTATAATTCAGTTAAAAAATCCAGTCAAGTGCGAATCGTACACACCACTGAGGGTTTCGTATCAATTTTATGATTGCATCAACGAGAAGTAATGTTTAAAAGTTAACAAACAGCACTGGGCTTATGAACTCATGTCATATGACATAAGCTTGTAATAGTTTTTTTCCATGATATACTTATTTTTTTTTTTTACTTTATTTTCGTAGGTGTAAGGAAAGTACTCTTTATATTTAAATATGCGGCGAACTTCAATCTAAAAGTGGCAAAAACGATGAACAAACTATTGTAACTTTTGCGTGGTCCTTTAAAAAAAATCAAAGAAAAAAATTGGTCTTGACAGATTGTCATACAAACAACATACTGATCTTATAATGTTTCCATTTTTTGATTGAGATACGGAACCCTAAAGAACTAGATATAAAATATTTACTCACTCTAGTAATAGAGCTATGCTATAATTAAATGACAGCTCATATATATAATTAGTCTAATCAACAGATCCATATAAACATAGGATGCGTGATTCATACTTCTACAGCTTACTGTGGAATTTATATCATATAAAATATTTTTTATATTGGCACGTGCTCGTTCTCTACTGTTTTTTTTTAATTAAGAAAGTATGTATTACGTCTAAGCGTGAATATACTATAGTCTGTATATTTTTTTTAGCTTCACGCTGTGACCCGCATATAGCAAGATAGGCAGAAGGAACCTGGGAATCTAGTGTTACGAGACTTCGTTCCCCACTTTCCGCCAAATAGAGCCCTGGGCCATGGCGTGTTGAGAATACAACGCCGCGCTTTGCCTCGTTACCAGGGCGAGAAAAATAAATATTAAATATTTAATTGAACCGAATAGGATCGAACCGTGGCATCTTGTGCCCCTGTGCTACGACAGTCTGTAAATATGTTAGGTTTATAAAAAATATTCGTCTTGACTTTAATATCTTTTACTCTTACACGACACTTCGTTTCCAATTAAGACCATCCTTTCCAGTTTCCGTCTTAATTGTAGAAACGTTCTTGTTGCTTGGCGAAACTTAACGCCGCATTTTGTCTACCAGACCGCAAAATAAATATATCACATTTGAAGTAAGACGTTTTCTCACTGCGCTACCACGGTTACTATATAATACTTTCTTTATGTAAACATTGACTGGAGAATACATCTCCCACAAGACAATTCAACTATAATTACTAAATATGTTTTATATAATATGTTAACATTATTGTCTTCTACATATAAGGCATGAAAAGGAAGCACCAATTCTCATGGTTTCTATGGTTCTTAAAAATAATTTTGAGCTTCTAAACGCACATAACATCTTGTTAATATCTCAATTGCCAACATCCGTAGACCACAGAATGTATAGAACTGGCCACTGACAATATCCGGATTAAACGTCAAACGCTTAACTCGATAATCGTGATTTAAATGGCGCTCTGATTGATCCACTTTATTGGAATTTATCTATTGTTGGCTACTTGTTAGTCTGTTATTGTAGTTTAAAAGTTGTAAAAAATATTTGTATTCGTTAAAATTACAGTGCTTGTATTTTATCTGTAACATTTTTTTTCAGAATCGAAGCTTTTTAACTTTTAAGAATAATATAATAAAAATATTCCACGCTCTGTGTTTTGATAGTGATAGGCAAAAATGAAAGTTAATCGTCAATTTATTCCTCATTTAAAAATCTTATGATGATAAGAGTTGTCTAAAATTAAGGCTAATATGAATAATTGTTTTTAATGTTTTATCGCGACTCTGATAGATATCTGATAGAATATTTTATGCCTGGTAGCTAAAATCGATTTAAAAAACAAATAAAAGATATGAACCAAAAGATATTTATTTTTAAATGTAATACTTAATATTATTATAATTATTTAATTTATTTAAGTAGAGGCCGTCGTCCCACACAACTTTAAATGCAACGGCTGTGGTTTCGATTTCAACTCCGGAAAATAATTTATTTTCATTTTCTCGCACTACTACCAAAAAAACACGCAATACGCAACTAAGCACAGAACGACAAGCGGAGAACGGAGTATCATAACACTATTTTTTTGCCTATATATAGACAATACACCTAACATAACCTAAACCAAATCACTACATATTTCCTGACCTATTTAAACAACTAATATATTACTACACGTGTCACCTCTAATTATTCTACGATCGTGCTCAACCATCTGGCGACGGGATGAATGACCAGCTTTGGAGGACCGCCTGTTTTAATACTTTTTACTTTGTACGTTATACCATGTATGCTATATGTTGACAACTTGCTAAGAGTTGCTTGCTGAATGTTTTGTAATTGAAATAATGTGCTATATATGTATAAAGTTTCACGCTCTATCCCGCATAAGCAAGGTAGGCAGCGTGTTAAGACATTACGTGATGAGTGGTGGAACTCAACGTCGTGTATTACCTTGACACCAGAGTGAGGGAATGATAATAATTCATTCTCTCTCGTGTGAATTAGTTTTATCTAAATCTTTCTTGGTGTTATATGATATTTGAAAATTAGTAGAGATAGTTTTAGGCAAACATTTTTATCTTTCAATATGTAAAAGAAAATTGAAGAAACACTGTTTAAACAGCAACATTTGGATTCGAGAAATTGCTTAAAATGTTATCTTAGTTACAGTAGTTTATCTTAATGAGTTAACTTGCCAATTAAATAAAACTGATATCATATATTAATTTGGTTAGGAACAGATTAATGTCTGTTTTTAACCTAAAACTAAACTATTACATGATATCTATATTATTTTTTAGCTTCACGTTATATCCTTTACATAGCAGAGGAAAATTGAGATCCAAGACACTTCCATTCCCAACATACCGCTGAATTCTGTAGTGGGAATCGAACCCACAACCTGTCGATGATATCTATATTAAAGTTATTTTTTAAGTTCAATGCTTAAAACATTAGGTCATGACCGCCTATATAACTACTTATTACAAAAAAGAAGAGAAAACTCTTCTCAGAAGCTGTGCCTGGGGCTTAATTTACTTAGATAAATTAAATACTTAATATTTTTTTATAAACTAACTAACCAATATTAAAAGAATTGACGCTATTACATTGATAATTATAAATAGAGGCAAGTCATGGCGCAGCGGTACAAAGTGTGACTGTAAAATCGACTGGTTGTGGGTTCGATGCCCATTCGAAGAGATGACATATATATTTAAATGTATATTTCCATTTCTTCGCTCTGGTGTCGAGGCAAAATGCGGCGTTGAGTTTCGTCACTAAACAAGCAAGGCCAACAGAATTCGGCGGAAAGTTGGGAACGGAGTGTCTTAACACTAGGTTCCCTCTGCCTACACTGCTGTGTGCGGGATACAGCGTGAAGATGATTTATTTATTTTTCTTTATACAACAAAATGTGCAAGAATTTAACTATTAAATAATTCATGAGATACGGAAAAACAAACTTTTACGAGTTAAACAGGGTGGTTACTTTATAGGAAATGTACGGATGTTTGCAATAAAATGATCGTTTCTGTTAATTATATGTACTTGTATAACAAACTTTAGTATGGAATCGATTTAATATAACCGAAAAATCTAAATAATTAAGTATAATAATAATTAACAAAACTTACTGTTATATATTAGGATAAAAATATTATTTATCACTAATATTTATCATTTTTGTATTTGAGCCCAGTTGTGGCGCAGTGTGACGTGTCACCCACACGTGTAAGACTGGTAGACTGTAAGCGACAGGTTGTGGGTTCGATTTCCAGGAAGAAATGAAATATTTAATATGCTTATTTCCTCGCTCTGGTAACCAGGGAAAGCAGAATGTAGAGGATACAATGTAAAGCTAAAAAAATAATTTTGATGGATAGTAAAAACCACATATTTATGTGCTAAATTCTGCAAGTTTCCATAAAAGTGTATACAAAAAAAGTCTTAATTAAAATTACCTTTCTAATAAACAAGTTATTTAAGTTATTTAAGGCCAAGTCTAGACAATACACGCTGTTTAAAGTTCATCACACTAGCTATCTATTCATCTTTAGCTTTTGCCCCCCTTATCTCGGGGCGTCCGTTATCTTTGACGCCCTGTAAACAGAACGTTTCTTGAAAGTTATTTGTTCATTGACAGTTGTGTGGTTAATTTCAATTTGAATTTAGAATGAGAATTTAAGTTTTTTTTTAAATATTATATCATTTGTATTAAATATATTAATATGGCTTTAGTTTATTTTTAACATTTTAATGTTTTTTTATAACGATCAATATATCACGGGACCTGATCAAAATTAAGTGCATTAATATATTAAGCATTATGAATTTTGATATAAAAATGCACGCCTTTTTTTTACTTATCAAAGTATTATTTAGTAAAAATATTGAGTTGCTGACAGACAAAATTAAACAGTTGGATCAAATTTTAACGTTGCCATGTGTAGAAGACTCATATATCTTATATAACACATGCTTAGACTCGTAATATTTAAAAAGAAGATTCACTCTGGAAGACTGTAACCTAACTTTATATCTAATAAGAAAAAAAAATCTATTTTCTCTTAACGCTGTATCCTGTAGAGTACCCAGAGGGAACATAGTGTGAGGACACTCTGTTCCCCACGCATCTCCAAAATTTCGAAACATCGCATACTGAGTAAAGAGGCGTCAGAGAAATTTATCGCAGAGAGAGTCAACTGGTCAAAAAAAACAAAATACAGATAATATATCCGTTACAATTCGAACATAATTGCTTAAAAGAGGGACGGTTAATTCATCTAATTTTAGCTATAGGGGCTAATTAAAACCCTCAACGAACTAAGCCTACGCGTGAAATGATATAAAATTTCCTACTCATACAGATGCTAGGAGTTTATGATCACTTAGCGGTGAATTGATTAATGATTCACAACATGTCTGCCGGTCTAAATACCGAAATAACGTCATGCTAACGTAATTGTCGTAATGAATGAATTGTTTTATCCTTATTTAATATATCTATTGTGTTTATTGTAGTAAAAAAAAAACTATGTATAAAGATTATTATTATAATTTGTTTTATAAAACAAAAACGTTAACGTTGCTAAGATAATATTAAAAAAAATACTTAATATCAAATTAATCTATATACAGATAAAAAAAGAAATTTGAAACACTCACCGTTCAAAAATAAAAATATACACACATCCAACAACTGTCACTGGCTAACATCAAAAACATGCAAATCGTACTGTGCGATCTTTACTATGACGAGAGAGACAGATACAGCTATACTTTCACTTAAAGATAGAAAGAGACAGCATTACATGACTAAGAATCACAGATTAAAAAGATATTTTATAAGTAAAATCGCACAGAACAATGTAAAGTATCGGTTTAGTCCCATATTGTATTACACCGTCCGTCGCGTTTCAAATTTGAACTATGACTGAACGTTGCGTTGCGCCCGCGCATGTTATACTGCTCCTTAACAAAGTTTGATTAGCTTTAAATAGTGGTGCCCACATTATCTACTTATTTCATTGAATGCCCTGGGACAGTGTCATTATGGTCGTATAAGTTTACTGGTCAAATATCATCACATGAATAGACATTCTACAGAGTGACAAAAAAAACTAAATTATCGATAATATTAAAATAGAATTTAAAATTAAAATTAAATT
>JAATLQ010038660.1:34580-112135 GCA_013421005.1 Heliconius erato x Heliconius himera
GCAGGGTAGGCAGAGGGAACCTAGTGTTAAGACACTCCGTTCCCCACTTTCTGCCGAATTCTGGAGGCATTGCGTGTTGAGTGGCAGAACTCAACGCCGCGCTTAACCTCGACACCAGAGCGAAGAAATGGAAATATAAATTTAAGTAAATATTTCATCTCCTCGAGTGGGAATCGAACCCAGAACCAGTCGGTTTTGCAGTCACACCTCGTGCCGCTGCGCCACGACCGGCCTCAAATAGAATTTACACAACTTTTTTAAAATATATATTCTTACATTAGGTGGACTTTTTAGTTATTAATTTTTAGAAACGCATAATGTAATTTAATTTAATATTAAAATATATAAACACAATACATCAAAGAAAAAATATTGTCTTATCTCTATATAAAACTCAAAGTAAGTTATGCATTTGGTGTAGGCTGCTTATAATCAGAAAAACGTTGTTGAATGTATTATTGACTTTTATTGCATTTAGTCATTTCAGAACTATACTACTTAAAAATGAATGCAATTGACACCAGCATTTTCCTTTTTTCCCTTATTGTACTTATTATTACCAAAAACTATAAATATTTTAAATATTATCAGTAAATCATAATGACTGTGATCTTAGGAGCTTATATTTTTAAAGCAGGAGCACAAAATTTGACTGTAAAAGCGACTGGTTGTAGGTTCGATCTCCACTCGAGAAAACGAAGTATTCATTTATTTTTTTTTTATTACATTCTTGGCTCTGGTGTCGAATCGCGGCGTTGTGTTCGGCCACTTCACAAGCAATGCCTCCAGAATTCGGCAAAAAGTGGGGAACGAACTCCCTCTGCCTGTGTGCGGGATAATGCGTGAAGCTATTGAAATAAAAAAAAAAGATAAAAAAGCGTGAAGTAATTTTATTTACTAATCCCAAAAAAATCTACCTATCAACAATGATCTAGTTGCACTTTATGAAAAATGCCAGAAGACGCAATGTAAGTTTGTAAATAGTATTTCCGCATACATTTGTCATGATATAGCAGCGAATTAATGCTTCCGTTTCAGTTTTTCAGACAAACCACAACGTTAAGCTCTGCCATTCAGCATCAAGTAGTAAAAAAATGTATATGAAGACAAATAATATTGTACAATAATATTTTTAAATTAAAATTCTAAAAATACTCTTACTCAGAATGTTTAGATTTACATTAAAAATGTTTCCCCTACACCGTTATTTCAAATAATAACCGCGTTATATTAACCACACATACATTATGAACTTTTGTTTTTAGCTTTTTATATAGATTAAGAAGAAGAAGAAGAACGAAGAAGAATTTATTAATATTTTTTTTATTATTAGTGAAGATTGTAAATACAAAGTTAACAGTTCTACAAAAAATATCAGAGCCATCTGTCGTTTATACCTAATTGAGAATTTTCGCCAATGGCGGTTTTAAGTTAACTTTGTGTGTCGAACATAATATGTAATGCTCATTTGTATATATTTTATCAGAATTTTGCTATTTATTCACGGAGCGGTCCATACAGTACATCTATCCGTTACAAAAATACCGTCATCGTTTTCTCGACATTTAACTATATAATATAAATTATTATTTAAATAAATGTACTTTTTTTTACTTCACGCTGTATCCCGCACACAGCAGGGTCGGCAGAAAGTGGGTAAACTAATGTTAAGACACTCCGTTTCCCACTTTCTGTCGAGTTCTGGAGGCATTGCGTGTTGAGTCCAGCACTCAACGCCGCGCTTTGATTATAGATATTTCATCTCTTCGAGTGGGGATCGAACCCACAACCAGTCGGTTTTACAGTCACACTTTGTGCCGCTGCGCCACGACTGGCCTCATAAATGGACCTACAAATATCTAAAAGTAAACTTTGACGTGCATCCTATACATGGGACTTTTATATTACGTAAAACATACTGATATGACCATATTATTACTAATTACTTTTGTAAATGGTCTTAAAATTATATTTAAAAGGAACTTCCTCTTGTCACGCGTTGTTTCCGGCCATCGCTTGTTCTTGCTTTGAATTTAATTCAATTAACCCTAGTTTAGTCGTGTTAAAATGTCTCTATAGGATACTATACCACAAAAATACTTGCCACTATGACGTCAATATATTAACAGAAAAATATTGTATTTATAAAAGTATTTATGTGTTATAATCAATTTTTGAAACTTAAACTTATCCATTTTGAAGAAAGAGGTTAATTGGCGGTGCTATATATTTACATGCAACACTGGCAATATGTATATTTTGAGCTAAATATTTCTGAATAATAGGCATTTATTCCGGAATAATAATAAAAGCTAGTACAGTTGTTGCCTGCGACTTCGAATACTTGGAGAAATAAATGCGTGCATATGACACATCAAATGCCAGAGATTGCTTTGTCCACAAACACATTCGTTACATAAAAACTTGATGTACAGTTCGAAACAGTAGTTCCTGAGATTAAGTCGATCAACCAAATAAATATAATGAAGATAAATTTAGATTTACAAAATATATCTCTAAAATAGTAACTTTAATATATCAAATAGTTAATTTTATAAATATA
The DNA here is from genome assembly GCA_013421005.1 of Heliconius erato x Heliconius himera. Classification (NCBI taxonomy): domain Eukaryota; kingdom Metazoa; phylum Arthropoda; class Insecta; order Lepidoptera; family Nymphalidae; genus Heliconius; species Heliconius erato x Heliconius himera. The sequence goes on from JAATLQ010038660.1 coordinate 37,144, forward strand.
TTTTCACTGGTGAACTGCCCTTAATCATACCCTTATCGATCCCTCCAATTAATCTCTTATTCGACATTCGACATATCTATATCGGAATGTCTAACTGTTTGTTCATTATTATTATTTTTCATCATATTATAAAACTATAATTTTATTAATAGTAAATTTGTGCATATAAGTAATATTATTGTAACTTGTAAGAAATAATCTCAAATAATTATAATTTAAATTATTATTATTATTATGGACTTAGCAGAGTAGGCAGAGGAAACCTAGTGCTAAGACGATCCGTATCCATTAAGATATTCCCAACTTTCCAACAAATTCTCGAGGTGTGTATTAAGTGGCGAGACTCAACGCCGCGTTTTGTCTCCATACCATATCGAGGACAAAAATATTATTATCCTGAGTGGAAATCGGTCGCACAACCGTCGTCGTTTACAGTAGCGCGCTTGTTTCCCTATGCCACAAAGATCTCAAATTATATTTATTAAAAAAATCATATAAGAATACGTTATAGATGACGTGTAATAACTGTGACCACAATTTATTTTGAGGATCTGGATCCCCTGACTTGGCTCAACCATCACATACATATGTAGATAGAAATATATACATATAAATATATAGATATAAATCTTGCATATTATACATTTGAATGTGTGTGATGTTGGACGTTTATTTTTAAAATATTGAAAGTGTTATTCCACACTTAGAAAAGAGTAATACTTTTTGAGAAACGTATAAAAATTTAAACGTAGCGGGATTTGAACCCGCGCCTCTCGGAAGCCTTCCAAGCGCTCTGACCATTAAGCCATTCGTTTTCATCAATGCACAGATGTTTGTTCCACTTTCTCCCAAAACTGCTGAACGGATTTAGATAAAACTACAGTAATGCAGTTTATACATCATAATAACTCATAAGCTACAAAACTAAGCTAAAAATTTTGTATAATATGGCTGAAATATAAAAATAAATTTAGGCGGGCGAAGCCGTGAATTGAAAAAGTTTATTTTTAAATTGTAAAAGCCTTACGTATCGCTATATTATATTTGCATGACTGCAGACAGTATATGCATTGAAATCTTCGCGCTCTAATATATGACAAGTGGTACTTCCTCATTGATGCCCGCCTTTATGATTCCTAGCAATCAGTGTCAGCGTAGGAAGGATGTTCATAATATGACGAGCTCTCATGCTGAAATATATTTTAAATCAGTGGACAAAGTGGTTTAAGTGGTAGGATTTTTTTTTTATTCTTTTTTTTTTAATTCTGAAATGCTACTGAAAAGTCTTATAAAGGGCACGGTAAGGTAGGCAAAGGAAGTTCAGTGTAAAGACACTTTACCCCATTTCCCGCTGATCTCTGGGTGTATTTCGTGTTGAGTAGCGGAACTCAACGCCGCGTTTTGCCTCGACATCAGAGCGAAATATATATTTTTTCCTTTCCTCAATTGGGAGTCGAACCCACAACGTGTCGTGCTTGTGCCTCTGCGCCACAACTCGCCTCAAATTAGATTTTTTAAATCTAGCATTTTTAACAGAACACATAAACATAACATAAACATAATAAAACAACTGAACTCTTATTAATAGAATGAATTTCGTGACGCAAGACCTCTCTTTTTTTACTATATCCTGTATTCACAAAAGATTATGGTTTTGATTCGACGATTTAAAATTACTTGTAAAAGTCTATATGAATAAGAACTACATTTTAGAAAATTTTCCTTGATTGATGGATCATTTTATTTGTGCTTTTTTTATACTTCATAAATTTATACACTCCAAATATTTAAAAAAAATCTGAAATATGTATTTAGTAAATAGGGTTAAAGATGAATTAAAAACTGATTATTATAAATATATTTATTGATTTTTTTTTTTTTTTTTTTTTTTATTTTTTATTTATTGAATAATAAACATGAAGCAAAATATAAAATAAAATGTTTTTTAATTATGAGAGAATTACAAACTACGTCGAGTTAAGTGTATAGACACTTAGTCACCGTACAACCTCCTTCGTGTTTTCTCCACAGAACGTGACATTGGCGAAGTGATATGTGCTCTACTAGCACGCTCGGAACGCCATAATTAAAGAACCATACCATACCATACCACTTAATCTATAGTTTTTTTTTATTATTTTCAATTAAAGACAATCACAGCTTGTTCTATTAAATAACAATTGGTATTAATAGTATATAAATTACATTCATTGCAAATTTGATAGAATTGATTGAAATAATAACATGTTATATGAAAAAGCTTAAGCAGCCAGTCGTAGCATAGGCACAGGTGGTGGGCTCGATTCCCACTCGAGAAACATAAAATTTTAATATTTATTTTCTTGGCTGTGGTAAAGAGGCAAAATGTGGAGTTTGACCGAAAAGTGGGAAACGGAATGTCTTAACACTAGACTCCCCCCTCCGCCTACCCAGCTACATACGGGATACAGACAAAAAAATGTCGGAAATATAAATTAGTTACATGATATGTGTATTGTGTGTCCAAGTCGTCAATTAGGTTAGTCAATTCTTTTATTTATTATTATTATTAACCATTTGGTGGAAGATAAGGGTCTCTGGCCTGATCACTGATAGTACATTAACATTTAATTTATAGAAGAACATACATACAAAAATAGATATAATAGATTTTAATGTATAAAAAAAAACAAATATTCACAAATACACTTCAAATTACATGAAAAAAAAAACCTCCATTTGCAGAATTAGTATACTTGGCCATCGAGTGAAGTAAGTATCGACCGATTATGTAGGGAATAGCCGATCGAAACGTACTTAAAACGATAACCAAAGTATTTAGTTCTTCGATTTTTATAGACGATTCTTTTTTTTCGTTCGAAAATATGTAAAGGTTGCCTATTTATATTATTCAAATAATAAAATCCTTAGAAACTAAAGATTAAATAAAAAATAAAATTTATTTTATACTTTTTTATTTTATATATATTTTTTATCAATATAATTATAAAATTCAGTCATATCAAATATTAGGTTTTTATTATCCTTATTATCTAATTAGCGGCGTATAAGCATTCAAGTACTACCATACTATCTGAATACTCTTATTGCTTTATATACAAAATATAAACATAATATATAGATAAGAATCTACAATAATTATAAAGAAAAAAATAAAAAAATACATTCAATCACCAAAAACTTTAAGATTAACATATATATTTTTTTTATTTAAAGTTTATTAATATCAATGTCTTCTACTCTGGTGATTATTTCGTTGTTACTTTTGCCATCTCTACAAGTAGATTTGTCTGATTTTATACATAAAAAAATCGGAAAAGACCTACTTATATAGAAGACAAAATGTACGTGTCCTTGCTTTTGATAGCAGTAATGATAGGATTTATATAAAATATCTTATCTCTACGTTTCATCGTCAAACGTAGACGTTTCATCGTCTCTACATACCTCTTTTGCCTCGTCCACTCAGTGTGTGAAGAGGTTGACTCTTCATACATCCTACGGGGGCGAGATGCTCTTTACTCGACGTTTACGATATACTAGATACTAATTACTAATTTAGAAAAATCTGAAACCCTTAATCTCTAATCTCTCTAAAGCCTCTTCAAATTGTCGGTACTCAAATCCAGCTACGTTTAAATTAGTATACGTTTTCTAAATATGTATTTTCTCTCCTAACACTTTAAAAATGTTAAATATAGGTTAGGTTCCAAGTTCCCAGTCATGGCGCAGGGGTACAAAGTATGACCGTAAAACCGACTGGTTGTGGGTTCGATTCCCACTCGAGGAAATGAAATATTTACTTAAATTTATATATCCATTTCTTCGCTCTGGTGTCGAAGCAAAGAACGGTGTTAAGTTCTGCCACTCAACACGCAATGCCTCCAGAATTCGGCAGAAAATGGGGAACTGAGAGTCTTAACACTAGGTTCCCTCTGCCACCTGCCTCCTCCCTACTGTGAGCGGGATACAGCGTGAAGTCGATTTATTTTATTTTATTTTTTAAGTTCCCCGCAAAAAATCTGCGAAATAAGAGAGGATTCAGACTATAATGCCAGTCACCGTTCATTCTCGGTCCAATTTCAGTCTGTCAAAAATATTCTTACATAAGAAACAATGACAGAATTTATACTATCGTTCCGGTCAATTTCCGGTCCAATCATACATATAACAATATGAGATCGGACCAAGACACTATCCGCAATTTCATTTATTATAGTTTTTAATTATAGGAAATCACATATATATAAACAATTAATTTAATCTTGTTGATATTTTGATGTATAACAAATTTAAGCACATTTAGAACGACTTGATACAACTAACAAGTCGAACTAAACCTACTTAGATTCACAACAATTTTCTCTTTTTCTTTCTCTTTTCTTTTTTTTTGTTATCTTTTTCCATCGACGTCACTAACTGACACCGGCATAAGGAGACGTAGTTCGGCTTAATACTGTAAAAGCCGGACACGGTCTACTTATAAAGGTAGCAGTTTGTTATAGAACATTTTTTTTATAGGGTTTTCGATTACAAATAAACACTAAAATGCACTAAAAGGTAATAAGTATAGATAAAATAAATAAAGTAACACTTAGTTTCTGGGCGTATTTAAAGATATTTTCCAGGCGGGACCTGGAACAGGACCTTAGCTTTGAACAAGTCTATTCATGTGAAGATTTTTTATATTTCAGGTTTAATTCTTAGTTACTAGGATTTCTGGCGTCGGGACCAGGTTATTCAGTGGTGGGCACTAACCACCTGCCCCCCCTTTTACTACACCCATACATATGTTAAACAAAACGTTATGACCACTGACGGTCACCTGTCGTTCAAAATCATTCGCTATGCAAACAGCCCAATCAATTTAGATTGTAAAAACTAAAGTCAAATAAAGTAGAAATAATTCAACTTGGAATTAAGTTGAAACAAGTTGAATGAATCCTACTTAGTTCAACCTTAATTATAGGCATTTTTTAACGTCGACAACGATATGTAGGAACATTAGTGTATGTAGAAGTAGAGATATTTTCTGGAGGCTTTAGCTTTGAACAGATATATTCATGTATATGTTGATTTTTTTAATTTTTCGGCGCAAATTTTGTAAGTAAAACTTCTGGGGTGGACACCAGACTATTCTGGGATGGGTACAGACCATCCGGCTCCCCCCTTCAAAAGCAAAAAAAGTGGAGGACGAAAGGGCCTTAATGGGAACGGATTGTCTTATCACTAGGTTTCCAGGTTTCCTCTGTCTTCCCTGGTAAAAATAAATAAATGAACGGAGCTGAATTAAAATAAAAAAATGAACTGGCACATCTTAAATATATTTCGTGTAAATAATGCTTTTAAATATAATAAAATAATACATGTTACACATATAATAAATAAAAAAAATAAAAAAATATATCTTCGTGAATAATAAATGTAGTTCATTATTTGTATTATATTGTAATTATAACCACATATATATCAAAAAGATGACTAATAATTATATTTTAGTGATATACTTGTATGGTGACATACATTCAATAAGTGTCGTTATTGAAATATAAGTATACGACTGTTTTTTTTTTAGCTTCACCTTGTATCCTGCAACTAGCAAGATAGGGAGAGAGAACTTGGGAACCTAATGTTAAGATATTTCAATAAGATTAAGAACCTTTCGTTCCCCACTTTCCACCGAATTCTGGAGGCATTAAGCGGTGAAATTCGACGCCGCATTTTGCCTCGCTACCAGAGCGAGAAAATAAAAGTATAAAATATTTCATTTCCTAGAGAGGAAATCGAACCCCCAACATGTCGCGTTTACAGTCGCGTGTCCCTGCACTACGACTGGCCTCATCTGTTTGTTCATTTATTTTGTAGTTAGCTATCCATATTTATATTATATTGAAGAGAAAAGGACGAAATGATAGAAAGTCCGAAAAAAATAGTTTACTTACCAATTTTGATGTAAATAGGATGAAAGCAACGTCGATATGTTTAGTGTAAATCAAAATAGACATCATTCGGCTTAATGTGAGATAAGCCGAACAAGATCTACTTAGATCTACAATAAAACTTTAAATACACTAGAAATATTCCAAATATTTTAAAACTGACAATACAACAAAATAAAAAATGTTAAATGAATATCAAGCATACTAAAATTATTAAATCTGTTTTTGTTAATACATTTTGTTTATAAAATAAAATAATATTTTTTTATAAAATTATAAATAGTTATATTATTTTTTTTACATTTAACGCATTTTTAATTTTTTCCACGTAGCAAACTAAATATAGAGAACTTAATCTAGTGTCAGGACACTTCGCTATTTCTAGTCAAAATAAAGACGTTTTCGATTCGAAGAAGTTTTCAATGATAAAATGAAAATTTAACCATTTTACTTACTTAAATTTAAGTAAAGATGATTTTCCTGTTTGCTTACACCAAATGTCAAAATCCAACATTTATCTCGAAACGTGTCACTACTTTAAACCAAAACAAAATAACGCTCAATTTTTTTATTAAACATCTTACTAAATTAAGCATCTTGCTAAATAAATATTTTAAACTAAACTTTTAACTACGTTATTGTAATAAATAAGAACACTATCTAATATCCACGAAGAACTGACCAAAATTATAAATTTTTAGGACTTTTTATACAAAATTTATATAAATATCGTTAAAGGACCTATCTTACTAATAATAGTTGCTACTAATGTGTTTATTTTGGTTTAGTAAATATTGTTTTATAATTATATTTTGACTCATTAAGTAATTAATTATTGTTTTTGTTTTAAGTGTGGGGCAAAGTTTTGATCATTTATTTGCTAATTTGTTAATATATTTATTTTTATTGTCTAAATCAATTAATAAATTAAAATTTCTTAGAGTTTGTTTTTTGTTTATTATTTAAAAAATTATATATATCTTAGAGGCCAGTTCCGACGTAGGGGCACAAAGTGTGACTGTAAACGTGATTGGTTGTGGGTTCGATTTCCACTCGAGCAAATGATATATTTATCTAAATTCATATTTCCATTTCTTCGCTCTGGTGTCCAGACAAAGCGCGGCGTTAAGATCCTCTACTCAACACGCAATGCCTCCAGAATTCGACGGAAAGTGGAGAACAGAGTGTCTTAACACTAGGTTGAGTCTGCCTATCCTGATGTGTGCGAGATACAGCGTGAAGCTGATTTGATTTTTTTTTTATGCATATCTTATAACTGGTACAAATAATACAATGTACTGTATACTTAGATGTATATTTAAAGAGTGTATATACATATATGAATGTACATAAGAGTATTTCCTTCATTAGGTCGTAGACGTACGCCCACAGTTGGGATGGTTAGTCTGGCCTAAATGAATACTAGTAGTTTTTAAAAATAATTGTGGAAAATCAATCTCATTAATTTTATTTCACCCCAGCCCTTAAAAGTTATTATTGACATTTTATTTTTAAATGTTGTTTCGATGTTATTCGTCAAATATTGTATTTTAATAATTTTGCTAAATGCATACTAAGTTAGATTGAGGAAAACATATCGCGAGCGCAAAAGATAGGCAGAATTTTTTTTTGTTTTCTTTAAAAATCTACTTTTTTTGACGTCGTTTCTAAATTTTTTTAGATTTTGGTCGATTTAATAGATTTTCGTTTATATAAATCAGCTTCACGCTGTATCCCGCATACAGCAGGGTAGGCAGAGGGAGCCTAGTGTTAAAACACTCCGTTCCCCACTTTCTGCCGAGTTCTGAAGGCATTGGCATTGAGTGGTGGAACTCAACGCTGCGCTTTGCCTCGACACCAGAGCGAAGAAATGAAAATATAAATGTAAATAAATATTTCATTTCCTCGAGTGGGGATCGAACCCACAACCAGCAGCTTTTGCAGTCACACTTTGTGCCTCTGCGCCAATTTTAAAAACTTTTCAATGTTAGGAGGGTAAATGAGACAAAAGTTGCTGATCTAAATGTTTTATTTATTGTTTTGTTATTCTAACTTGCTATATTCTGTAATATAATGTATTCTATAAAATATGTCTTTCTGATGAGACTTGTGATATTTTTACTGAGATAGTTTATTGTACTTTTATTTAACAATAGTGACCGCTCGTAACTTCATTGTCGTGGACGTGACCCATGCTATTTTCACTTAACATCCATTGTGATTGAAATTTTCATTAAGCAAGTGATCCTAGTGTCAAAACACTCTGTTCTCCGTTTCAAAGACATACGTTAGTAATAGTCATAAAGCTGTTGCGCCGAATTAGTAGCCGTGGAATTTAAATTGAACTTCTAATATTCAACCTATATCTAAATGTCTAAATAAAGCTAGCTCTACGTTTCTACAAGACATGTGACTTTTGTTTTAATATGAGAAACATTTTTTTTATTTTTCAGCAATGGGAGTAGTTAGATTTGTGATGTATTATTTTGTGTATGGTGACACATTATATTGAGAAATATTCTATACACTTATTATTAAACTAAGTTAAATAAAAGTAAAAATGGTTTTGGCGAGGCCAGTCGTGGCGCAGGGGCATAAAGTGTGACTGTAAAATCAGCGGTTGTAGGTTCGATCTCCACTCGAGAACATGAAATATTTATTTACCATTTATATTTTTATTTCCTGGCGTCGAGGCAAAGCGCGACGTTGGGTTCCGCCACTCAACACGCAATGCCTCCAGAACTCGGTGGAAAATGAGAAACGGAGTGTCTTAACACTAGGTTCCCTCTGCCTACTTTACTGTGTGCATCGGGTGTTGTGTGGTGGAACTAAACGCCACGCTCCGCTTCGTTACGTGAGCAAGGAAATTAAAAATTTTAAATATTTTATTTCCTTGAGTGAGAATCGAACCCACAATCTGTCACTGTGTTGTTTTTTTTTTTGTTTTTATTACTTTGCTTGTATATGCGAGGGTTATAAAATGACACACGTTTTAGATCTAAGTGTTTTATTCATTATTTTGTTATATTGGCTTTTATTTCTATAAAATACATATTTTAAATAAAATATTTTAATTATATATAACAGTTTTTATTTATGTTGTATATACAAAATATAATTTTACACAGATTAATTATTTACCAAACATGAAAAAATGAGAAATTATAAAGATTTAAAACTAAAAAATATATATGTTCGTATGTAAATAAATAAATATTTCATATAAATTCTTAACTGGAAAAATCTTAAAATGTTAATTTTTAATAAGTATGTTTAGAGTAGATAGCCTGAGCGATTTAAAGCAAAGTATAGTACGGTCAACAAATCGTGGCCCCGCCTGAATTTAGCTGTATAAAATAAAAAGTTTCTTCCCAAGTGAATAATGCCCAAGGTTGAGAAAACCTAATTTCAGAGCAGCCACGACTTGCTGACCGTACTGTACAGTCGAGAATTCAGCCATTTTGTTCAGATATGATGCATTAACGTCAAGCGAGTTCATTTTGCGATCGTCAAAACGAGCAAACACACAACTGCCCGTTAGTGACGGTCACAAACCAACTTCGCTAACAAATTCTTCTACTTTTTTTCTTGTTTCCATTTTCTTATTCTTTCTCTTTCTTCTTCAATTAATATTTCTATTTAATATTAATAATATATAAAGGCTGCCTGTTTAAAATAATACAATAATATACAATAGAATATAATTTTCATGTTTTGCTTGATATAAACAAATTTTAGACTAGAGAAATTTTAACTAAACAACAGAATGTGATAGTTTTAAAAAGTATTTAGAAATTCAATAGATATAACAAAAGTATTAATATAATAGACTACAAAAAACTAAACAAGCACACAAAAAAACTGCGGGAATTTTAGAAAGGCAAAATATAAATATATTTCTATATATTTAATTTAATATATTTTAATATTTTATTTTATATATTAAAATTATTTATCCCACCAAAAGCATTCTATAAAAAACCAGCCAAATTTCAATGAAGTTGTTTGTTTCTCTATAAAAAGTAATGAAATCTCTAGGTAAAGTCCAGAAAATTCTAAGATTCTTATTGCGATTTCCAGCGAAAGAAAGAAATAAAAAAATCATGAAGCTAAAAAAAAGAATATCTATTCAACGATACCCCACTTGACTCACTTTTCCTTCCCGTTCTAGTTGTTGCTGTTGTGAATTTTGATTACTGTCATGTCTTAAGGGACACTAGCAATGTTAAGACAGATTGATCAACATAACAATCATCAAAATCAGTCAACCTTTTCGTCTCTACCTACAACAATGCATAGAAACAAACATACATATATAGATAGATACATTGACTCATAAACACATCATCCTCATTTAACTAGCGCAGTCGGGTGAAAATAACATATAAGCGATGCATTTTGTGCCGTGTGATCCCGGCCTAGAATAGGATCATCCTGGTACTGGTGGTGTCGTAAGAGGCGACTAAAGTACGTGTGGTAGAGTCACGACGCCAGCAATGGCAACACGCATGGGCAGACTCGACCGGATCATTACCACCCCCGGCATTTAAAACCGGAGCTAAGTAGTGGCTTTATGCCACTGTGTTTCGCATCAGGTAATGCCGGGCTCCGGCGCCCAACCCACCTTACAGGCAGGCAACGCACCTGCAGCTCCTCTGGTGTTGCACGGGGTCGTGGGCGGCGGTGATCACTTACCATCAGGTGACCCGCACGCTCGTTTGCCTTGTCTTTTCCATAAAAAAAAAAAAAAAAAGCGACATTATAATGCAATATATAAAAAAATAGAGGACGAGATAAAATTAATTATTAACTTAAGTAATTGCTAAATTTCATGATGATATAATTATTATTATTTAACCAAAAAGTCGATTTCAACCAGATCCCATAATCAAAAGAAGTATATCCCTTCCAATACAAAAAAAATATATCGAAATCAGTTGGCCTGATATTGAGTTATTCGTCTATTTGTCGAGTATATACATACTTAATGTAAGTAATATAAAACTTATTTTATTTTCTCTGTCATTATGGACCAAATATAATGGATCTACACAAGAAACACCAACTTTCAAATAAAAAAAACCGGACAAGCGCGGGTCGCGGGGCGGAGATTTCCGTACAAAAATTTTAGCTTATAAGCTAAGCTTGAATTGCAGTAAAAATTCGAGACCTCCATTTTTTGTACAATGAAAGGCTTAACCTTTCATCTGATACCTCACTTGAACTAGCTGCTTTAATACCAAATTTTGACTCCCTTTTAAGGCTATTATTTTTTAGGATTTAACCGCAAATGTATAATTTTCAGCCTTTTAAATTAACATATCTTTGTTTAAGTAAATGTAGAAAGACTATTTTTTCAGGAAATCATAAGACCGAGATTTGAATTTCAACTCGATATCTCCCTACATTCCTGAAATAAAGGCTCTTGACACACAGGCAGACGGACAACAATGTGATCTTATAAGGGTACCTTTTTTCCTGAAAAAGATACAGAACCCTTAAAAGAACCATCAAAATCCGTTCACCTAGTCAAAAATTCTGAGCCAACAATAATATAAAAAATACAATCGAATTGATAACCTCCTCCTTTTACAAAAAAAAAACAAAAAATAGGTGAATACTATTATATACCTAAGAAAACATGTAACCCCTTATATAAAATGGTGGTTTATTCTGACTTAAAATAATTAAAATAAAAGAACGAAAGAAAAGAGAATCGGAAATGAATTATTAAGAGGTTGTTGACAGTGGAAGAGAGGTGTGCAGTGTCTATAGAGCGTTCCTTTCTCTTGACTATCTTGCTAGGGATTAAGCGTGAAGCTATAAAAAAATAGCCAGTTCAATAAAATAATTATTTACATTAATTTTGGGTAACAACATTTATTGATTAACTCACTTAAATGGTATAACTTTTTTATTCATAAACCGATTGAAATAAAACAAAATATTAAAATATTATTATACTATAAGTACAAATTATAAATTACCAACTTAAAATATTCGTGTATAAAAAATGTATAACGTACCATTGAAACAAATTCCATTTGAGACAATTTAAATATACTTTTTCAACAATTGTTTGTACAAGTGTTTAAAATTACATATAATTATTTTTATTTCGTTTCGTAAACTTATAAAATAATATGACAAATTGAATATAGTTTATGTATCTTGTTCGACTTGACGATTGAAATAATATCTAAATACTTATAATAAGAATATTTTGATTAATTAATTAATAATAGATACCGATTAATAATAGATAAACACCAGACTATTTTATACTATTTACTAGGAAAGTCGTGGCGCAGGGGCACTAAGTGTGACTGTAAAACCGACTGGTTGTGGGTTCGATCCCCACTCGAGGAGATGAAATATTTACTTAAATTTATATTTCCATTGCTTCGCTATAGTGTAGAGGCAAAGCGCGCCGTTAAGTTCTGCCACTCAATACGCAATGCGTTCAGAATTCAGCAGAAAATGTGGAACGGAGTGTCTCAACACTAGGTTCCCTCTGCCTACCCTGCAGTGTGCGGGATATACAGCGTGTAGGTGATTTTAGATAGACAATTAAATCCAATTAGGTACCATTTCTGGAACGGAGCCGAAGAAATCTCGCGGGGACTTGTAGCAAATCAATCTCTACTCATGGATTATAGCAAGATACAAAACATACGTTATTGTTCAGGTCAAACTACAACCTTTTACAATTTTTCTAACAAAGGTTACTATATCAACAAAAAAAATTGATAACGCAAATTATAAACAAAGTTTAATTTTATTATAAGAAATATAATAACTGCGCTAAATATGCCTAGTTAACAGTTACAGTCACAGTAAAAGAGAAAGCTCATGGGCGTAGAAAGTGGGAGGGCCGAAAGGGTTGTGCCCACTTCAGAATAGTCTGGTGCCCACCTCAGAAATTTTCCTAACAAAAAATTTGCAACGATAAATAAAAAAACCTAGACACTTTGTCCCAATTATGACAATTCTGTTCCCCGCTTTCCGCCGAATTGTCGGGCGAGGTTACATTACATGTTGTGTGGCAGAACTTAATGCCGCGCAATACACATATATATATATACCTACGTAAACCAACCAAATATTGATTATTATATATAAAATATAATTTTATGTCTATGAAGAAATGATAAAAAAACACATCATATTACCTGACACTTGCTGCCTCACGTTTAATGTTGACTATCGTATTAAATGGACTTTAAAATTATTAAATTTAAGTTAAAACAATAGATTAAATTATAATTAAAATGTAATAGATCTGATGCAGGAGGTGATCGTGGCTGGACTGAGTTGGAAGGAGCCTGCGGTTCGGCAATGTAGGTCTTGTGAACACAGCCTTCGGTCAGGGGCGTATTTTACTTTTAATGTATATATAATTCACACGATTTTTTTTAAATATATCATATATTGGCTTCTGTATATTTTTGTGTCATGTAATTTAAAAAAATAATTGTACTTTTGCTGTTTTTTACTATTATTTGTTAGTTTGATAAAAGAAGACAAATTTATTTTATTAGGAATTAGATATTGTTATATAGAATGTGTTTGTTTCGTGTATTCTATACTTACTTTATGAATGAAGATTGTCTTTTCTATTTTTTGCTGTTCGATACTAGTAAAATCATTTTTTTAAATGTTATCTTTGATATTTTATCTTTCTCTTACTATGCAAGCAGAAGTTAATCTAGTGTCTACTAATTAATGGAACTTATTTTTTAAAGACATTGTGTGCACAAAGCCCAACTTGTATAACTACATTGCGATATCAAAAATATGTAAATACTTAAAATCAATCTATCAAACAAAAATCTAAGTTATACACATTGAATATATATAAAATGTACGTAATATACGTGATTTAACAAGTTTAAGATTTTCAATTAAAAAAAAATCGCGAAAATTTAACTACGACAGTGTATTATTAACAGTGTATTATATATGTACCTACGTAAAACAACCAAAATATTGATTATTATTATTGAGTGTCTTAACACTAGGTTCCCTCTGCTGTGTGCGGGATACAGCGTGAAGCTAAATAAAAAAAAATAAAAAAATGAATATTTTATCAATAATATAATTATAATACTGTTTCCAATACAGCCCTGTCGTCATGTGGTTTGGTGTGTGTTCAAGTGTCTTCTATATTTGTTCTAATTCCTGCGTAAGTGTAACTCGGATAGGTACCGCTCGGTTTTTCTCTCAATCACAACAATATTATAATAGTTGCATACAAGTTAAAACAATATGTATTTCGTAACAAATTTCTAATTTAAATAAATATCGAGATTGCTAAATGTTATTTTATATTGTGACTTCATTAGAAAAGCTTTGTTTTTATATGTTATCTAATATCTTTATTTTGTTTAGGTTCACACTATTCATCATACATAGCGGGGTAGGCAGAGGGAACCTAACGTGTCGACGAGTGTCTCACACTCTGTTCTCCACTTTACGCAGAACTTTTGAGGTATTGTGTGATGAGTGGCGACACTAAACGTCGTGATTCGTTGCCAGAGCGAGAGCATGACGACGACCTCAAAGAAAGAATTCCTTATACTTACTCCTTAAAGCACAGAAATCCTTGTAATATGTTTACAAGGATTTCTGTACCTTTGCGCTTATTAGATATATTGCTTAACGAACCTGGAATATGATTTCATTTTTAGATTCACGCTTTATCAGGGAAATAAGAGAAGGAGATAATCAACATGAATAACGTAGTGTTAAAATACTCAGTGCACTGCTTTCTATTCGAATTAAAAAAAACTCATATTTTAATTTAGGCTTCAATACATACATCTAAATATATATCTTGAATAAGAACTACCCCTCGTATCAGATTCGAAATCATTTCAATAAAATGGGGCACTAAAATAGGGAACAAGAAGCGGGCCTTAGCCTATATGTATATTTTTTTGTTACAAATGCATATCTATATAAAATGAGATATTAAATGTGTGACGAAGGTGTCATTTACAATAAAGAATTCAAAATTTCTATATCTACCCATTTTGAAACAAATTAATATGAGCTAGCGATCTCTTCGAGCATTATATAAGAAAAACGTTAATAGTACACACAAAACTATTTAAAATTATTTAACTTACTCTCCAAGTCAGTGATGACTTGGTGCCTGTCAGTAATAACAGTTATATGAACCTATTTAAGAACCGTTAAATTGACGATTCAAAGTATGCGGCGTTGAGTTCCGCCACTTAACACGCAATGCCTCTAGAATTTTGCGGAAAATGGGGAACGTGTGTGTCTTACACTAGGTTCCGTCGGCCTACCCTGTTGTGTGCCGACAACAGCGTGAAGCAAACTATTGAAAAAGAAGACAACCAAAAATGATTGTGTTTTATTGAATTAACTTTGATTTGGCAAATAGATAAAAAGTTCAAATTGAACATGCTCCATGAACTTCAAACAACATTAGCATTACTAACGGCATGTTTACTTAAATCATTTTATTTGGATAACTAGCTCTTATCACCTGTTTACAGATTGTTAGAAATAATTTCCTTTATGTATTCCTGATGTACTCTCTGATTGCAAGCACGACGGTTGTAACTTTAATCCCTACTAAATACTGTGATAAATGGAAAACGGCGTTGAGTTCCGCCATACAATACGCAGTGGCTCGAAAATTCAGCGGAAAGTATGGAATGGAATGTCTTAACTACTCTCCCCTGCTGTCTACCCTGCTATACAGGTAAAAGCGTGAAGCTTACCTTAAGCCGTAACATACATTTCCGTAATATAATCTAATCAATATTTTTTGCGATTTTTGGGAATATGTAGAAATGCAGCTGAAGTGGTCCAACTCGATTTTAAAGGTGGTTTACGAGAAAAGTCTGAGAACCTCTGATATAAATTTAGGATTTACAAAGAATGCGAGATGCTAATGGATTCAAATCTTCGTAGAGGTGTATTTAAAATAGTCATAGTGTATCGACGTTACAGTGCTGGGAATTACATTGCATCGCATATTTCATCATGAAACTTAAAACTTAAGTAAAAATAAAAAAAAAATTAAATTAGCTTCACGCTATATCCCGCACACAGCAGGGTAGGCAGAGGGAACCTAGAGTTAAGATACTCCGTTCCCCACTTTCTGCCGAATTCTAGAGGCATTGCGTGTTGAGTGGCAGAACTCAACGCCGCGCTTAACCTCGACACCAGAGCGAAGAAATGGAAATATAAATTTAAGTAAATATTTTATCTCCTCGAATGGGGATCGAACCCACAACCAGTCGGTTTTGCAGTCACACCTCGTGCCGCTGCGCCACGACCGGCCGGCATAAAGTAACATTTACAAAATGAAATATTATTATGCTCACAAATAACATTATGAAAATCACCCACATTACTATGTAGTACTTATTTTTACCTCCCTTTTTATACGCTTTATCATAATATAATATTTTATGTATCTATCAATATATCAATGTTAGGAAATCTTGCAACGCTAGTTTGACCAACTAATCACTCCTGTGTGCTCTAAAAATTGCACACACTAGTATGTATATATGTATTTGCCTCTTGCCAATACAAATTAAACCTACTATAGTAGATATCCGGGGTAAATTTCATAAATCACTGAGCTACTAGAGTCACATCAGTCAATACCCATTTAAAGGAAAATTAAATGTAATACAATGTTTTTTTTTATATTTTCAATAATCAATTATTTACTTATGCATGTAACTTACAATTGTATAAACATGCGAGTTTGCTTTGATACTGCCCTCATTTCGTACCAAGGCGTGCTATTGTTACTTATAATTTATTTCTTTTCATATAAAACGATTTCTTTATGCATTGTGTGTGGTTATAATACTTCAACTTTCGTTAATTTTTCAAGTTATTGGAAATTTTTTTTTCAGCTTCATCTTGTATCCCGTATGTAGCAGGGTAGGCAAAGGGAGCCTACACACTCCAATCCCCTACGTTTCACCAAATTAAGGAGACATTGCAGGTTGAGTGGCGAAACTTAACCTCGAGCTTTTGCCTCGATACCAAAGCGAAGAAATGGAAAATATAAATTGAAATAAATATTTCATTTTCTCGACTGGGGATCGAACACACAACCAGTCGCGTTTAAAGTTACACTTTGTAGATCTACGCCACGACTGGCCTAAAAGTAACTAAAGAAAATTCTTAATATTAAAAATTATTATTTTTAATCTCCAATATAAAAACCCATGTTCATCCCAAGACCTTAAGTAACTCTGTATGAAATTTTATCACAATTGGATCAGCGGTTTGGCCGTGATTGCGTCACAGACAGAGGTACTTTCGAATTTATAATATAAGAAGGGATTGCTATATATTTGTAGGCAAACTCATAACTTGAGTTCATTTAAATGACGATAACTTTTTTTAATGAACCGATTTTGACGAAAAAAACAAAAAATCTTTTGCAGAATTAAAACAAAACAAGTGGTGAAAGTTATAAGTAAATCTACTCTCGGGGATAAGCGTGATCATACATACAGACAGACAGAAAAAGTAATCTATTTTTTTTGTTTTCCATTATTATTTAAAGTGTCCTCTATCCGTTTCAGTAAATAATATTAAATATACAGATAAAATATTTTACTTATTACTGATACTTATTTAATTTCCTCGAGTGGGAATCAAACTCACAAACTGTCGTGCTTACAGTCACGCGCTTGTGCCACTGCGCCTGGCCTGACTGACCTCTAACCGTCACTTCAGTTAATATTCATTATTATGTTAGCTTACCTATTTTTTTATAACTTAGATAGTCAGTATTATAACATTTTAGAGAAGGTGAAGAAATCGAATGTATTTGAATCTGATAAGGATATGTATAATAAATCAAAGTCGTACTCGTTTCAAATTTAGGCTTATATATAATTAATAGCAAACACTTTTACAAGCGAATTGCTATTACGAAATGCATCTTAAAATTACAATTGTAATTTTATGCAATTAATTTCTTTAGTTTTTTGATGTTTTGCAAATAGGAGAGTTCACAGAGGGAAACTAATGTTAAGACACTCCGTTTCCTAAGTATTACACAATTCCCGGGAGATCTACTATCAACCGTCGCCCACTACAGGGGCGACTCTCAATTTGTTGGCAGTACAGTCTAATGACTATAGTCGTTTGAGGAGGTATATGCACAGGAGTACGTCCACTGTTGGGCATACACATACTTACAACTGAAATATATATTCTTCTAAGAAAAATAACTACATATTTAGCATTTTTTATGAGTTTCGCTATTTAACACGCAATTAGGAAAATTAAATAAGAACGGAAGTGTCTTAATGAAAACAAAGTGTTTTAACACTAGGTTCTTATGTTCCTTCCGTCTACCCTGCTTTGTGCGGGATCCAGCGTGAAGGTAGAGCAAAAATAGGTTCTGAATTCCAAATTCATAAGCGTAAAATTTTGTAATCAATATATCCGTGTTGGCGTCGGCGTTGGTGACCGTGTTAGTATATAAATATCAATAAGTATATGGATTCATTAATGTCAACGTGACGTAGAATCACTGTAGACAAAATGGATTTTGGTTTGATCTCCAAATGAAAGAAAGATTGTATTTAAATTATTTTCATTTTTATATTTCTGTTTTGATATTATAAAGCACGACGGTCAGTAAGAAAATGTGTAAGTTACACTTTAGCCATGAGCCATATGCTACTAAAAATGATGTGGGTACTTAGATATGAGTGGAAGTAGTAAGCGTATTTGATTATGAAACTTAAATTAATATAACTATATATACACTATACACTATTAAAATTAGTTATATTACAAAGTAAGCTTTTTTTTTAGTAGGCTTGAGGAAAATTAAATTTCAAATCAACTCCATAAAACTACGTTAGATACGAAAAGTTTAAATAAATCTATTACAAGCACATAAAATATTAAATCTAACGTTTTTTTTTACTAACACAATAATGTACTGCTTATAATATTTTTAGAGTTCCGTAACTGTAAAGGAAGAAGAAACTATTATAGGATCCCTTTATTGTCCATCTATCCTATGAAAACCGGTTCGTACTCTGGAATATTAGATATTAATTTATGCTATTAAACGAAATTAATATTTGATATTCTTGACTAAATTCCCTTGGGGTACAAAAAATATTTATATTTATCGATCAGGAGAGCGGGGCTGATACTAATAAATTTTATATGACAATTTATAGTTCAAATAATAATGATTTTTTGTTATATTTTTTCATATTTTTTAATTTTCTTCAGATACAGCAACTAGACTACTTAGACAGTCTTTAGGTATCTTAATAAGCTACAAATATCTTAAGTTATATAAACTTAACACTGCCTTTAAACCTAATGTCTAGAGTTAAAAAAACATTTTAGTCTTAGACAAACTAAAGTACGTGTGGGAGAGTCACGTCACCAGCAATGGCAACACGCATGAGGAGACTCGGCTGGATTATTACCACCCCCGGCATTTAAAACCGGCGTTAAGTAAGTGGCTTCATGCCACTGTATAACGGCATATTTTCTTCATTAATAAAAAAATGTCCGCAATAATTGTCACTCTTCATTATATTAAGGAAACATGATGTAATGAATACCTTATATTAGATGGATATTTGTAAACATTTATTTAATTAGATAATTTAGTACTTTTAAAATTATAATTTAAATGAGTATTAGTATTTGGAAAACAGATTTAGCAAAAACTCAATATCAGACTAATTATTTCACTTGAAAAATAATGATGATTTCATCTTTAATTAGTTTTCTGTATGTACTCAACATGATTAAAATCATAATTTAACAGGTAAACAGTTAGAATAAACATTGTTTTAAAGGTAAAAAAATATAAGGTAGACCCCGAAAATTTATGTTTGTCCACTTTTATAAGGTCCTGTTGACCTATAATTATGAAATAAAATTGATACGGAACCCTAGGTGAGAGAAACCGACTCGGACTTCTAGTTTTTATAATATTTGTTCTGTATTGCGAAATAATTCTCTACTTATTTTAAATAAAAAGGCTAATTTCTTTAAACTAAATCCCTACAGTCCTCTACAAAATAAAATTATGCACAATAATTGTATACGCAATATTGAAATGATATTTTCGTATACAATTTCGCGGTTCTACCGCCGCAGTGTCTGGTAGCAGTTTTTGTTACAAATTTATTAATTTCGTGATTGACAGACAACTGCGAGTGTTAAATCGTTAATTTTTATACACAGATTCTACAAAACCGTAGCGTTTGGCGCTCCTTTCTCTCTGAATACTCCGCTAGCGCTAGGGATAAAGCGTAAGGCTAAGTTAAATTAAATTAAGATTCCACAAAGATTTTTCCGTTTTTTACTCGACGCTAAAGTAAGTAAGATATGGGTTACACCTTTCTTACAATAAAGAAAATAGTTTAGAAACGAGAATTTTCGTAAATAGTTACAACTTGAGACCAGTCGAGGCGCAGCAGTAAAAGCGTGCAACTGTAAAGACAGGTCGCGGTTAGATTCCCATTCGAGGAAGTGCGACGCTTAGTTCCTCCACTCAATAAGTGTCTTAATGGGAACGAAATGTCTTAGCATTAGGTTCTCCAGCTTCCTCTGCCTATCCTGTTATCCTTAGAATGAAACCAAAAAAGTGCTTATTTGTGTCTTAGTATCGGGTAAATAACTAAGTATTTGCACGTTGAAATCACAGACATACACTTAAATTTGATTTTCTTTTTGTTTGTCCAGTCTAATCTAAAATCGAATGTTGTCCATCAACAAACTAAGAGATAGAACTACTAATACTAAGAGATAGAAAAGATTGTGAAGCAACATATAGGCAAATTTTTGATTCTTTAATTCCCGCGTGATTGGTATTTACGTAGGTATAACAAATTTGTCCGCCCACTAATATAGATTTTAAATAACTCGACATTATACTAAATCGACATCATTTACGATCAAATTTTAAAAAATCCGAAAATATTTATATTACGGCTTATTAAAGTCCATAACAGATAAATATATTAAAATAATTCATAAAATTTCCATAAATACACTTAAATATTCGTATTGTTAAAGCGGGTGAAGCCGCGCGGGGGCCGCTAGATATATACATTTCTAAACAATTTAAAGTTAAGATTGAAATAATAAGACTTATTTTAAATATAAGCTATTAAAATCGTTTTTTTTTTCCTCTAATATATTGCGTATATATTATTATTGCTGAGGCAGTTGTGGCGCAGCACAAGGGTGTTACTGTAAACGCAATGGTTATGGGTTCAATTCCCACTCAGAAAAATGAAATTTTAAATATTTTAATTTTTTTGCGCTGGTGACCACGCATAGCGCACCGTTGGTTTTAGTCACTCAACATGAAATCCCTCGATAATTCGGCGGAAAGTGGGAAGCGGAATGTCTTACCACTAGGCTCCCCCTGTCTACCCTGCTTCATGCGGGCTAAATTAAAAAAAAATACCCAAATGGGAATCGAACTCACAACCGTCGCGTTCGCGGTCACACGCTTATGCCTCTGCGCCACCACTCTAAATACAGCACATAAGCAACATAATTTTAAATTGTATTTTATAATTTCTACCACAGTTCAAATTATAAAGATATAAATTTTTATAAGTGTAACAAAAACTAAAATACAGAGGCAACGGGCGTAACGGTAGACGTCATCAATTTATAAGATCATCATAGCGTTGTCCAGGGGTTCCCAATCTTTTCTTGATCAAAGACCACTTTTATATCATTGTTGGTACCACTATGCATGTAGGTATAATAAAAATTAACTGTGGTAATAAAACAAAAACTTCGCGTCACCATCCCCAGTCAAAAAATTTAAATCGTTCGCGGACCATATATAGGCTTCTGCGGACCACTGGTGGTCCGCGGGCCACTGGTTGGGAACCAATGGCGTAGTCGAAACGAAACCCTTATCTATATAATCACTGTGTATATCTGTCTGTTCGTATGTCTAAAATAGCACAGTTAAAAATTATCACACTTAGATATTATTTTGCACCAAGCCAAGATATTTATAATTGTAGTTCATTTCATACGAAATTAGAATATGGGCGTATACAACATTTAGTTTTTTGTTTAATTAATTTTATAAGTTTAATTATAAATTCTACTTCCTGTTGACTTAATTATAAATGTAGCCAGCGTAGAGAGTATACTATACCTAACGTGACAAGACGTCCCGTTTTGAACGGGACTGTACCGTTTTTCTCTTCTATGTCCCGGTGTCCCGAAATGTGCCACCGGGACGTACAAATGTCCCTTTTTTTCGGAATGTCATGCAAATGAGACGTTAGAAACAAGTTTTTCCGTGATAAACGGAAATGGAAGTATTCAATTATTTAATAAAATGTCAACTATATACCGAATACCGAACCGAACCGAAAAAAACGAAAGCCATCCCAGAACGAAGACCGAAAGCCAGTCTAAAAAATACCACACTATATATTAAAAAGCAACCCAGATGAATAATTTAATTATAGAATTTCTACTTTCTAGCCTATATCTACATATGTATGATATATTAAATTGTTGTTGTTGCAGTAAAACCACAAATTAAAGCGCCATAGCTTCCATTATATTGAAAGAAAGTATAAACCAAATAAATTTACTTCATGATAAAAAATAAAATGTCCCGAAAAACATCTGTTTGTAACTGTTTAAAACCGTATAGTGTGTAAAATATACAGCAGTTAAAACATGTTGAATACTTTTATGTAGTAACTAGAGGCCTGCTCGCGGCTTCGCCTGCTTGAACTTCATAATTATTCATTTAAATTACACTTAATATAAAATCATAATCCTATGTAAAACTTCAAAATTAATCAGGTATTATTGTGCATAAATATTTTGATGTAAAAATATTCGGGCGAATTGGGAATTTCTCCATTTTTTTAAGTCTGTTGAAACTAAGAACACCCATTTTTTGAAGTTGGTTGAAAAGAAATGAAACGATGAGGAATCTCACTTCTGATACCCTTTTTAACAATGTTTTTCACATTATAGTATAATTAAAATTATATTTTTTACCAAAAAAAAGTTGTTCAATTTCAACCGGATCCCATAATGAGAAACTAACCAAACTTTCACCAAACTATCCTTGAAGTGTCAATCCTTTCAAAAAAAAAAAAGGAATCATCGGAATCGGTTGGCGTGATATTGAGTTATTCGTCCATTTGTCGCGCACATACCTAATGCAAATTTAAAACTTATGTGATTTTCTCATAGATGTCATTGTCAGAAATGGACCAAAAAAATGAGACCACATGAGAAGCACTAGCTTTCAAATAAAAAATAATTATCAAAATTGGTTAACCCAGTCAAAAGTTCTGAGGTAACAAACATAAAAAAAATACAGTCGAATTGAAACCTCCTTTTCATACAGAAGTCGGTTAAAAAAGGAAAGATGGCGACACTTTCAATTACATTTTACACATTTTGCAGATAAATTCGATAGAGCAGTTCTTTGTAAGAAATCCTAAAATTAATTAAATAAACTATATGATATTATGAAAAAAAAAAAAAATTGTTGATATTTTAATTTTGGACAAATTTTTGAAACTGTGGCCAAAAAACGGAGAAATTATCATATATTAGGAAAGTACTGATGAGTACTTTATAATATTACTAGCGGCCTACTCGCGGCTTCGCCAGCGCACCACCTATACATATAATACTTTTATGCTGCATTTGCCAACAGATTGATATATTCAATCATGAACAACTTGTTTTCATAATTCTGAAAACAAGAAAATGCTTGCAAGCACTACGTGGGTGCTTTAGAGGATGTAATCGGCAAGCGAGCGTTGAACTATTTTAAATTTACATTTCCTCGAAAAGTATGCGTCCAAATGACATGCTATAAAAGCCGAAGATTATATTTATATTACTTTTTTCCTATTCCCTTAATGATGGAATAACTTTTGCGCGTAAGTTTCAATCCGCAATTAAAATAAAAAGCAATTAAATATCACCTTTAAATTTTCAATTAGTTCTTGTCACAAAAACCATTATTGTGACTTATTTATAAGAAATAGAAATATGGTCTCGCGGACTTTTTTTAGATCTTATAAAATAAAATATTTCGGCCATATATATACTGACATATATTTAACTATTTATACAGCGAACTCGCTTAAAACTTTTGTGCCGTGTGATCCCGCTGTGACACTTCCACCCTATATAATATTATATGCCTATAGGTATTATATTATAAGAAGATATTATACAGCATGGAAGTGTCAGCGCCACTTTAAATAAAATCATAGTTTTACTACTCCATAAAAGCCTAATACAATTAAAAAAATCCCCAAAAATTAAGAAGCGATTTTTTCAAACAAAATAAATAATTTCATTTAAATAAAAGATTTAGGATTTCATTCAAAGAATTCCTCTAAAATTTGGATTTATATGTAAAAATCTAAATGAAAATGGCGGAAACGTACCTTATTTGTAAATTCTTATTTTTTTTTTTATTTTTAGCTTTACAATATCAAAACTTATATAGATACAAAATTATACTATCATAAACTATATGATTAATTTTATGTCACAGTCACAAGTCACGACCAAAAAACTTAAATATAATTTACAAAGTAGTTGCTCAAAATTTTTTTGTTAAAAGTATATTAAAGGTTTAACAAAAGTATACTATAAGTTTTGAATATATCAAAACATTGTAAATATAAGTGATCTCACATAATTTTTATTAAAGTTTTTACTGTCTTTTAGGTCCATAAGACATATAAAGAGAGGAAAATGAAACCTGGAAAATTTTGAAACAGTAACAAAACAAAAGAGGGAAAAATTGGTAACAAAATAAAAAGACATGGTATACCATGTATACGAATCAATTTTTAATTTTATTTCAAAAACAATACAATATAAACCTTATTTAATTATTAACTTTATTAAGCCTAACGGTCGAAAAATAACATTTTTATATAAATAACGCATAGTAAAATGGGACATGCGAATGTCCATCCAAAAAAAAATATTGTTTTATAAATTATAGATTTTTTGTTAAAACTAGTTCAAAAATAGTATGTTTTAATATTTTACGCATCACAGATTCATGAATTTATATGTTACACAAAACTTACGGGACATGCCCAAACATGTAAATGGCAAAAAAAAATTTAAAATGCTAATTTATAAGATCATTATTTTATATCTACTGTTAAAATAAATTATACAGTGGAACAAAGTTTTGTGCAATTTATAAATCGTAGCAGTGTGTCTAAGGATAGCGAGAAAGACGGACCAAGAATTTAATTCAAGATTTTTATACTTCATTTTTTATTTATTTATTAAGTACATAAAATTTTATAATCATGAAAAGAAATTTGCCTAAAAATTTAAAATTAGGCGTAGCGACTGCGGCTTATCAGATTGAAGGCGCATGGAACGCTGCAGGTATATATAAGATTTATTAATTTGATATATAAAATATGTGAATGGATATATCTCAACACTAGGTTCCCTCTGCCTACTCTGCTGTATGCGGGATACATCGTGAAACTATAATAAAAAAATAAGTACTACTTTCACATATACTACAAAAACCTATAATAATACTCAATTTGATTTTAAAAGAAAACAGAACCTATATTTAAAGCCACCTACGATTTTTACTAATAAGTAATGATTTCTTATAAGTAATATTTCGTCAATATTTTGAAATTAGTAACTTGCCTTAGTGATTTTATTTATTGAATTACTTTTTCTTAAATTTCGAGTAGACTTTCACGGATATAACGCGAAATTATATACTCTTTATCTAGTTTCACCTATTAGCATGTAAAGAGAAAGTAGCAGACTAAAGAAATAAATAGCATAATATATTAAAATAGAATGAGAAAAATTTTACACATACTTATACTATTTTACGGTAGATAGGTACTAACGATAAAGAACTTCTATCTAGCCCATCTCGAAATAATACCGATGTTTTCAAACCACTAGATACCCTTGAATGCATTGATATACCTACAACTATAAAACGCTGAAAACAGCGCTTAAAAAAAATGACGCTTCATCATATTTTATAATTATTGCAATTTTTCAGACAAAACACCAAGTGTTTGGGATACTCTATGTCACAATGACCCAACAGCAGTGATGGACCGTACTACTGGCGACGACACTTGCAAGTCTTACGAGTTCTATAAAAGAGATATTGAAATTCTAAAATTTTTGGGGGTAGATTTCTACAGATTTTCTATATCCTGGCCACGTTTGATACCAAATGGCTTTGCTACTGAAATCAGTCAAGCTGGCTACGAATACTATAACAATTTAATTAATGAACTAATAAAAAACAATATAGAACCTATTGTTACTATATATCATTGGGACTTACCACAAAATATACAAGATTTGGGAGGGTTGGCCAACCCACTGTTTATAGATTGGTTCGGAGATTACGCCAAGAAATTATTTCAGTTATTTGGTGACAGAGTGAAGACATGGGTTACTATCAATGAGCCGAAACAAGTTTGTTTATACGGATACGGCTTGAAGAAGTTTGCACCAAGACTAAATGCTACAGGAATCGGTGAATATATTACTGCAAAAAATATTATTTTGGCACATGCTCGAGCCTGGCACATTTATGATGAGGAATTTAGACCAGAACAAAAAGGTAATATTGACAAAATTGTTTTTATATAACAAAAATTACAGCACACTTAGTTTATTTTTATATTTGCATTCTCATTACTTACTAGCGTCCCACTCGAGGCTTCGCCCGCATACCACCGATAATGCTTTTATTATGTTGCATTTGCAAACAGATAGGACGTCATCGGCAGAAAGGGCGCCCCCCGCGGTACTCAAACCAAGGCTTGCAGCCGTAAACAGAGCGTTGAATTATTTTTTTTAATCTTACAATTAAAAATTATTAAATTTTCTTGAAAAGTATAGTTCCAAATTATATGCTACAAAAGCTGAAGATTACCTTCATTAAATTTCCTTGATAATAAAATAACTTTCGCATAAAGTCAAATAAAAATCGATGAAATATCACCTTACACTTCTCAATAATTTTTTGTCACAAAATACCTCATTGTCACTTTTTTATAAGAGATAGATATACGGTGTCCCGGTTTTTTTTATAAAATTGAATATTTTTGTCGTACAAGGTACACTGTAAACTGATATATAATTAATTATTTTTTGCAGCGCACATACTTAAAGCAATGCGCTGGCGTTCCTTATTATTGTTATTTCGTTATTGATGCAGCTTTTATACAAATTAAAAAAAATAAATCGGTTCAGTAGATCCAGAGATCTTAGCGTTTAAACAAACAAACTCTTCTGCTTTATTATATTAGTATAGATAAAAGACCCTAATGTTATATACTACATATCTACCAAGTATAATATGTAGGTATGCACATTATATTGTGTATATTAATATCTAAAAAGCTATACTCTAAAAAGCGTGTAACTGTAAACGCGACAGGTTGTGGGTTCGATTTACTTTTAATAAAATCAACTTCATGATGTATCACACACACAGCAGGGTAGGCAGAGGGAACCAATGTATTAAGACACTCTATTCCCCACTTTCCCCTGAAAAATTCCGGAGGCATTGCGCGTTGAGTGGCGGAACTCAACACCGCACTTTGCCTCGACACCAGAGCGAGTCTAAATAACTTAAATATAAGTATTTAACATAAAGATAACAAATATAACCACTTTTGCAACTGAAACAAAAAATCAAACGACAAAAAATAGAGTATAAAAGCGGCAATAAAACGTACATCATTTTATTGTTTAACTTATTTTATTACTTACTTCCAGTTACTAAGGTAAGATACGATCTTGATATAAATTTTGAAATTATTTATTATACTTAGTTATTAACTATTATGCCATATGCAAATCAGTTGAAATAAAATTAAAAGCAGAAATTAAACTTTTGTTACTTACTGGATAAGTAAATATATGAGTACATTAGGTGCACGGAATCGAACCTATATGCAAAGTATCGGGTTCAGACGGTGGAGTGTTTTAACACTAGATGTTCTCAGTTGTATTGGAATTCTTTTCAGGTGTATGCGGTATTACTATAGCCACAGATTTTCGTACTGGCGCTACTGATTCCTCTAGTGATATTGAAGCGGGGTTGGACGCTATGGCATTTGAAGTCGAAATTTACAGCCACCCCATATTTAGTTCTAAGGGTGGGTTTCCTGATCGTGTCGTAAAACGAGTTAGTGAAAAAAGTGCCCAGCAAGGTTTTCCTAGAAGCAGGCTCCCAGAATTCACAGAAGAAGAAGTTGCATATGCCAAAGGTAAGCTAGGAATAAATCATCTTCCTTCTCTCTTCTAAATTACACAACAATTGAAAGTAAAGAGAGACGAAAACGTCGATTCCCATCCAAAGAAATTATATATTTTAATATTTTCATTTCGTTCCGCCACTCAAGACGCAATGCCTACAGAATTCGGCAGAAATTGGGGAACAGAGTATAACATTAAGGTCTCAAGGTCCAGGTGGTGTGTCAGGTGAAGTCAAAAATAAGATTTGTTTAACAAATATCATGGAATTAAAGTGTGATAAATTATAAAGTTTTAAAAGAAATTAATAAATCTAAGTTAAATTTTATATAGTTAATGTAATAAATATTGACATTATAATTAATATGATCAAATATTGTTTCAAATATAGTCGGCTATATACTTTTCATATTCTACAATAGGCACCAGTGATTTCTTCGGTTTCAACCATTATTCAACCATGTTTTATACAAGGGACAAATATGAAAGTGGAAAGTTTCCTGTACCCTCGTATGATGATGACATCGGCGCTGATTCATCATATTTAGACTATGAACAGGGAGCAGTGCCTCATGTAACTGTAAGTCTGATGATAATATTGTTATTGTTATACTATTCATACATCTGCCGCATATCGTAAAAGAGAAATCGATGGATGTCTTTGCAGGATTCCTAAGCATAAAGTCCTTTTGCTGTGATTATTTTATCTAATGCAACATTTTAAATTATATTTAATTTATTTTTAATGTTGTTAAGTGAGCTGAATTTCTAAAAATATATATCGTATATTTTTATCTATTTTTTAATCGTTTACTTAAAATAATAACAAATAATAAAATACGAACACGTTAATCTTCCAGATAGTTCCTCACGGAATGAGAATGGCCTTGAATTGGGTAAAGAATAATTGTAACGACCCACAAATTATGATATTTGAAAATGGTTTCGGTACTTTAGGAGGCCTTAAAGACTTCGATAGAATATCTTATTATAAAAAGTACATGGATGCAATGTTAGACGCTATTGAACTAGATAAATGTAACGTTGTTTCGTATACGGCATGGAGTCTCATGGATAACTTTGAATGGGACTATGGATTAAGGTAATATGAGAATAATTGTAATAATAGCGCAATGAACAAACATATTTTACCTTTATATATAGTTACCTATATCTAAACATACTCTTTGTAGTAATTGTATTCACTAACATGTTTTGATGAATTCTACTTACCTTTTGCTATTTTTAAACGAAAAAAGTTAAGCTAAAGCTATTTCAATAATATTTATTCGATAATATGTTTCAGTGTTAAATTCGGACTTTTTGAAGTCGATTTCAAAGATGAAAACAGACCGCGACGTGCAAGAGCATCAGCTTATTGGTACAAGCGGCTAATATCAACTAGATATTTGGATCAAAGTTCCACATCTGATATAGAAGAAGAGCCCAATTCAATTTTTTGAGTTACATCTATAAAAAATATAATACTAAACGTAACACAAATAACACATTTAACTAATTCAGAATAAGTTTGTAAGCTTATTTTATATAAAAATATACAAAATTTTATCATTGTAATTTTATTTTTTTCATATTCAATTACTTTCACATTTACGATATTACGTTATAATTAAATTTTTGATATATTTTAGCTATTGTTTATTGAAGAATTAAATTCATTGACTTATTTTTATATATATATATATATATATATATATATATATATATATATATATATATATATATATATATATATATATATATATATATATATTATTTTTTTTTTAATTTATCTATTACAGTGACAGTGTTGCAGTTTTTTATTCTTATATATATTTTTAATAATATCGCTGTGACATTAAAAATTCTAGTTTATCTCATCGAGATATATTCTGTAAGCTAAATGAATATTAAAACAATTTCTGTATGTACAGATAGCTTTTCATTTTTTACAGTCGTCACACCGATCAATTACGTCAAACTCACAAATGTGGATGTATATATTTATTTGATTTTTATATAAATAATTAGTATGAATTACAAGGTACTTATATAATCTATTTATTCAACTTATACTGCTTATTAAAATTCTTGAGTTAACCGATTGCAAATATACAAAAAAGAAACAGAATTTAAACTACCCACCACCTAAAAACCAAAAAGGTAACTCTTATAGAGACACTTTGTTGTCCCTCTGTCCTATTTTCAAAAACATTTATCTCGAGATCGTGCATAGATGCAAGCTGAAATTAATATCCAATATTCAGGACTACTTCCATTTGACATACGTACCTGTTGGCCTACGATCATTAAACAAATTTCTACTTATTTACAGTAAAATGATTAGTTTATTATATCTATTTCTCAACAGTCCTCTACAAAATAAAATTAAGCACAATAATTATAAACACAATATTGAAATGATATTTTCGTATACAATTTCGATTCAGCCGCCGCAGTGTCTGTTAGCAGTTCTTATTACAAATTTATTAATTTCATAATTGACGAACAACTGGGAGTAAAAAATTTTAATTTTTATACATAGATTCCATAGAGGTTTTTCCATTTAACTTGTTGTGTAACTTGCACTCGCAACAAGCTACAATAAAAAATAATTTAGAAAAGAGATATTTTGTAAATCGTTAGATACTACTTGAAGCCAGTCGTGCGATTGTAAACGCGACAGGTTGTGGGCCCTATTCCCATTCGAGGAAAATAAAATATTTAATATTTTAATTTCCTCGCTCTGTTAACGGGACGAAGCGCGGCGATACATCCAAAATTCGACGGAAAGTCGGGAATAGAAGTATCTTTAAGGGATCGGAGTACCTTAAAAATAGGTTCCCTGGTTCCCTCAGCCTACCCTGCTGTGTGTAGTATACAGCGTGAATCTAAATAAAATATTACTGACTTGTATCTATAAATTTTAAACATTATAATTTAAAACGTGAAATTAAAAGAAATAAAATTGTTTATTTTTATGTTAGTATCGTGTAAATAACTATATGCACTTGAAAAAACAAAGTTATTTTTAAAGTGTTATTCCACACTTAGGAAAGAAAAATACTTATTTAGAAATAAATATAAATAAGTTGTAACAAGCGTATAAAAATTTCGACGCAGCTTGGCGAGAAAGCATGGCTTAGTGGTCAGAGCGCCTGGTCGGTTTCCAGGAGGCGCGGGTTCGAGTCCCGCTGCATTCAAATTTTTATACGTTTTCTAAATAAGTAAACACAGTTATGTTGAAATCACAGACAGATACTTCAATTTTATTTATATAGATAGGGGATAGAAAATATTGAATCAAAATGTAGATAGTATTAAGGATGGCATATATATATAAACATTGAAATAAAAGTAGTTTATAAAGGAAAAAAAGGTAAACAATGTAAACATGTAAAAAAGTCGATTTAAATGTAGTCAATTCTCGTAATAACAATTTAAAAAGTCCCTAAATTTTTTTTTCCCCCCGATTTGAAGTGTTACGTTATTTTAGAAAAAAAAATCAAATAATTGATATAAAAAATCGAATATCTCCAAATATATCTGTTTTTTACTTAAAATCACTGTCGCTACGTACTTAAAATCAATTTTTTCGATATAAACTGTTAATATAACAGCTGATATTTTCTTGAAATACCTTCAAATTCACAAAGTCTGCCACTTTACGAGTACGATACTGCAACTCAACCTATTTATCTCTTAAAACAAAAAAAAAAGACAGTGAAATTAATTCAATTAATAAAATATAATAAGCATCAATTAATTTAATTATATTACAATTTAGAGTGTAGTTACGTTACGGGTGTTTATATTAGGTAAGTAGGTACTGATTTAGTAATTAAAATTGAACACTTCATCTAAATTATAAATTTGTTATATATTTATATTTATACATTGTGTGTTGAGTCGTGGAGCTCATCGCTGCGTTTTGACTTGTTTCCAGAGCGAGAAAAAGAAAATATGAAATATTCATTTTTTCGAGTGGGAATCGAACCCAAAACCATATGGCACCATATAATTATGTTCAAATAAATTTTACAGTGCGACAAAGTTTGCTGCAATTTATATCGTATCAGTGTGTCTGGGGATAACAAGGAAGACGGACCAAGTAAATAAATGAAAAAGTTTTATAGTTTATCACTTATTTATTAAGTACATTAAATCTTTAAATCATGAAAAGAAATTTGCCAAAGAATTTAAAATTAGGCGTTGCTACTGCTGCTTACCAGATCGAAGGTGCATGGAATGCTGCAGGTATACATTTATTTGGTATTCTTTGGATTAAAAATAAAAAATAAGTACTAGGTTTTTTTACAAAAAGGTTATAAAATGCTATCAATAGAAGAATACCCAATTTGATTTTAAACGACAACAGATGTTAATAATTCCTATTTGTTCACGAGCGAGGATTGCTCTTATCGTATGTACATTTAAAGCCACTTTTTAACTGTAAAAAAAAGAGGGTTATCAATTCGACTGTATTTTTTTTTATGTTTGGTACCTCAGAACTTTTGACTGGGTGAACAGATTTTGATGATTTTATTTTTATTTGAAAGGTAGTGCTTCCCGTGTGGTCTCATTTTTTAAAATTCATTTCTGACAATGGTAACTATGAGAAAAACACATAAATCTTAAATTTGCATTAAAAATTAAAATTAATTTGCGACAAATGAACGAATAACTCAACATCACGCCAACAGATTCCGATAATTCTATTTTATTTAAAAGGATACACTTCAAGGATAAGGTACCTTTGGTAAGGTTTTGATTATGGCATCCGGTTGAAATTGAACAAGTTAGTTTTTTTTTTGGTAAAAAATATATTTTATTGTACTGATAATACGAGATTCCTCATCATTGTATTTCTTTCCAATCAACTCAAAAAAAGAAGCTGTTTTATTTTTAACCGAAAAAAGTAGGTTGTAAAGAGCTTCCCAATTAGTCCGAATATTTTTATGTATGTTCTTGTCAATATGCCAGAATGTTAGTTTGCACAAAAATAATACCTGATTAAAATTGGACTAATTTTTAACAAAAAAAACCGACTTCAAACAACGAACTAAAAAGTAAAATATAATTTTACATAAAGTAAACCGTACTTTGATTTTGTTAAATAAAAATAATTAAAAAAAGATTTTATAATTTTGAAGTCGGTGTCAAGCTAATGTACAACAACCTTGCTACAATATCAAAACACTTAGCTTATTTGTGTTACTTGGCACCGACTTCAAAATTATTAAAACTTTTTTTTTACTTTTGGTTTAACAAAGTTTAAGTACAGTTTACTTTATGTAAAATTACTTTTTAGTTCGTTCTTTGGAGTCGGTTTTTTGTTAATATATATTTTTTAATTAAAGGTGGTAACTTGTAAGTAATATTTAGTCAATATTTTTATTAATTTTCATTACTAATTTACTTTAGCGATTTTATCTATTGAATTAATTCATTTGTCTTAAATTATTATTTGCAGAATATCTTTCGGAACATAATGTAAATTTATATACTTCTTTTTATCTGGTTAAATATATTTTACGTAAGTAAAGAGTGCTCCTAGCTCATCTAAAAAAAATATCTTATCCAACAATCGTAGATATTCTCCTGGATGCGTTGAAATACAACTACAAATTACTGCTTTATGACGCTTCTTCATATTTTCTAATTATTTAAATTTTTCAGACAAAAGACCAAGTATTTGGGATACTTTATGTCACAATGATCCAACAGCAGTGATGGACCGTACTACTGGCGACGACACTTGCAAGTCTTACGAGTTCTATAAAAGAGATATTGAAATTCTAAAATTTTTGGGGGTAGATTTCTACAGATTTTCTATATCCTGGCCACGTTTGATACCAAATGGCTTTGCTACTGAAATCAGTCAAGCTGGCTACGAATACTATAACAATTTAATTAATGAACTAATAAAAAACAATATAGAACCTATTGTTACTATATATCATTGGGACTTACCACAAAATATACAAGATTTGGGAGGGTTGGCCAACCCACTGTTTATTGATTGGTTCGGAGATTACGCCAAGAAATTATTTCAGTTATTTGGTGACAGAGTGAAGACATGGGTTACTATCAATGAGCCGAAACAAGTTTGTTTATACGGATACGGCTTGAAGAAATTTGCACCAAGACTAAATGCTACAGGAATCGGTGAATATATTACTGCAAAAAATATTATTTTGGCACATGCTCGAGCCTGGCACATTTATGATGAGGAATTTAGACCAGAACAAAAAGGTAATATTGACAATTTTTTTTTTTATATAACAAAAATTACAGCACACTTAGTTTATTTTTATATTTGCATTCCCATAATTACTTACTAGCGTCCCACTCGAGGCTTCGCCCGCATACCACCGATAATGCTTTTATTATGTTGCATTTGCAAACAGATAGGACGTCATCGGCAGAAAGGGCGCCCCCCGCGGTACTCAAACCAAGGCTTGCAGCTGTAAACAGAGCGTTGAATTATTATTTTTAATCTTACAATTAAAAATTATTAAATTTTCTTGAAAAGTATAGTTCCAAATTATATGCTACAAAAGCTGAAGATTATCTTCATTAAATTTCCTTGATAATAAAATAACTTTCGCATAAAGTCAAATAAAAATCGATGAAATATCACCTTACACTTCTCAATAATTTTTTGTCACAAAATACCTCAATGTCACTTTTTTATAAGAGATAGATATACGGTGTCCCGGTTTTTTTTATAAAATTGAATATTTTTGTCGTACAAGGTACACTGTAAACTGATATATAATTAATTATTTTTTGCAGCGCACACACTTAAAGCAATGCGCTGGCGTTCCTTATTATTGTTATTTCGTTATTGATGCAGCTTTTATACAAATTAAAAAAAAAAATCGGTTCAGTAGATCCAGAGATCTTAGCGTTTAAACAAACAAACTCTTCCGCTTTATTATATTAGTATAGATAAAAGACCCTAATGTTATATACTACATATCTACCAAGTATAATATGTAGGTATGCACATTATATTGTGTATATTAATATCTAAAAAGCTATACTCTAAAAAGCGTGTAACTGTAAACGCGACAGGTTGTGGGTTCGATTTACTTTTAATAAAATCAGCTTCATGCTGTATCACACACACAGCAGGGTAGGCAGAGGGAACCAATGTATTAAGACACTCCATTCCCCATTTTCCCCTGAAAAATTCCGGAGGCATTGCGCGTTGAGTGGCGGAACTCAACACCGCACTTTGCCTCGACACCAGAGCGAGTCTAGATAACTTAAATATAAGTATTTAAGATAAAGATAACAAATATAGCCACTTTTGCAACTAAAACAAAAAATCAAACGACAAAAAAAGAGTATAAAAGCGGCAATAAAACGTACATAATTTTATTGTTTAACTTATTTTATTACTTACTTCCAGTTACTAAGGTAAGATACGATCTTGATATAAATTTTGAAATTATTTATTATACTTAGTTATTAACTATTATGCCATATGCAAATCAGTTGAAATAAAATTAAAAGCAGAAATTAAACTTTTTTTACTTAATGGGTAAAGTGTATGAAAATAATACGGCCATTGCTATTTATAAATATACGAGTACATTAGGTGCACGGAATCGAACCTATATGCAAAGTATCGGGTTCAGACGGTGGAGTGTTTTAACACTAGGTTTTCTCAGTTGTATTGGAATTCTTTTCAGGTGTATGCGGTATTACTATAGCCACAGATTTTCGTACTGGCGCTACTGATTCCTCTAGTGATATTGAAGCGGGGTTGGACGCTATGGCATTTGAAGTCGAAATTTACAGCCACCCCATATTTAGTTCTAAGGGTGGGTTTCCTGATCGTGTCGTAAAACGAGTTAGCGAAAAAAGTGCCCAGCAAGGTTTTCCTAGAAGTAGGCTCCCAGAATTCACAGAAGAAGAAATTACATATGCCAAAGGTTAGCTGGGAATAAATCATCTTCCTTCTCTCTTCTAAATTACACAACAATTGAAAGTAAAGAGAGACGAAAACGTCGATTCCCATCTAAAGAAATTATATATTTTAATATTTTCATTTCGTTCCGCCACTCAAGACACAATGCCTACAGAATTCGGCAGAAATTGGGGAACAGAGTATCTTAACATTAAGGTCTCATGGTCCAGGTGGTGTGTCAGGTGAAGTCAAAAAAAAGATTTGTTTAACAAATATCATGGAATTAAAGTGTGATAAATTATTTAAAGTTTTAAAAGAAATTAATAAATCTAAGTTACATTTTATTTAGTTAATATATAAATATTGACATTATAATTAATATGATCAAAAATTTGTTTCAAATATATTCGGTTATATACGTTTCATATTTCACAATAGGCACCAGTGATTTCTTCGGTTTCAACCATTATTCAACCATGTTTTATACAAGGGACAACTATGAAAGTGGAAAGTTTCCTGTACCCTCGTATGATGATGACATCGGCGCTGATTCATCATATTTAGACTATGAACAGGGAGCAGTGCCTCATGTAACTGTAAGTCTGATGATAATATTGTTATTGTTATACTATTCATACATCTGCCGCATATCGTAAAAGAGAAATCGATGGATGTCTTTGCAGGATTCCCAAGCATAAAGTCCTTTTGCTGTGATTATTTTATCTAATGCAACATTTTAAATTATATTTAATTTATTTTTAATGTTGTTAAGTGAGCTGAATTTCTAAAAATATATATCGTATATTTTTATCTGTCTTTTAATCGTTTACTTAAAATAATAACAAATATTAAAATACGAACACGTTAATCTTCCAGATAGTTCCTCACGGAATGAGAATGGCCTTGAATTGGGTAAAGAATAATTGTAACGACCCACAAATTATGATATTTGAAAATGGTTTCGGTACTTTAGGAGGCCTTAAAGACTTCGATAGAATATCTTATTATAAAAAGTACATGGATGCAATGTTAGACGCTATTGAACTAGATAAATGTAACGTTGTTTCGTATACGGCATGGAGTCTCATGGATAACTTTGAATGGGACTATGGATTAAGGTAATATGGAAATAATCTAAATAATAGCTCATAATTCAACATATTTTACTTTTTTAAAGTAGTGAACTATATCTAAACATACTCTTCGTAGTAATTGAATTCACTAACATTTTTTGATAAATTTGGCTTAAAAAGCTAAAGCTAAAGGCAAACAAAGTTAAGCTAAAGCTATTTCAATAATATTTATTCGATAATATGTTTCAGTGTTAAATTCGGACTTTTTGAAGTCGATTTCAAAGATGAAAACAGACCGCGACGTGCCAGAGCATCAGCTTATTGGTACAAGCGGCTAATATCAACTAGATACTTGGATCAAGGTTCCGCATCTGATATAGAAGAGCCCAATTCAATTTTTTGAGTTATATATATTTTTTAATAACTATGAAAAGATATAGTAGTAGAAGTAAACGAAATACAAATAGGTATTAACCTATGAAAGTATATAATTTTAAAGCAATACATTTAACTACTTCAGAATAAATTTGTAAACTTATTTTAATGTTATATAAATATATACAAAATTTTATATAATAATTGTAATTCTTTTATTTATTTTTTTTATATTCATTTACTTTCACATTTACAATATTACGTTATAGTTATTTTATCGATATATTTTAGCTATTGCTTATTGAAGAATCAAACTCTTTGCCTCTATTTTTATATTTTTTAAAAAAATATTTTTTGCACTGGCAATGTTGCAGTTTTTTACTCTTAAATATATTTTTAATAATATCGCTGTGAAATTAAAAGCTCTAGCTTATCTCATCGAGATATATTCTGTACGCTAAATCAATATTAAAAAGTACTCTGTGTGTACAAATTGCTTTTCATTTTTTGCAAACATCACAACAATCAATTACGTCAAATTCACAGATGTGACTTAAAAATATTATTTTTAAGGGGTTTTTTAAATAAATAATTAGTATGAACTGGAAGGAGCTTACATAATCTATTTATTCAATTTATAATGCTTATTAAAGTTCTTGAGTTAACCGCTTGCAAATATACAAAAAAGAAACAGAATTTAAATTGACACTGACATTAGAGTACTATAAGCCAAATACCACCTAAAAACGAAAAAAATAACTCTTATAGGGTTCGTCAACGTTCCTGTTGGCCTACGATCATGAAAGAAATTCCTACTTGTTTACAGTAAAATGATTAGCTTATTATATTTACAGACACAGTCCCCTACAAAATAAAATTATGCACAATAATTGTATACGCAATATTGAAATGATATTTTCGTATACAATTTCGCGGTTCTACCGCCGCAGTGTTTGTTAGCAGTTCTTATTACAAATTATTTATTTTAATTTCATAATTGACGGACAACTGGGAGTAAAAAACGTTAATTTTTATGCATAAATTCCACAGAGCTTTTCCCATTTTTTACTTCGCGCTAAAGTAGTTATAACTTGTACCCACAACAAGCTACAATAAAAAAATAATAGAAGAGAAATATTTTGTTAATAGTTAGATACTCCTTGAATGGGAATAGGTGCTCTATTCCCATTCAAGGAAAATAAAATATTTCATATTTTAATTTCCTCGCTCGGGTAGCGGGGCGAAGCGCGACGATATCTCCAAAGTTCGACGGCAAGTCGGGAACGGAAGTATCTTTATGAGTTCGGAGTGTCTTAACAATAGGTTCCCTGGTTCCCTCAACCTACCCTGTTGTGTGTAGTATACAGCGTGAATCTAAAAAAAATATTACTGACTTGTATTTATAATTTCTAAATTTTAAACATTATAATTTAAAACGTGAAATTAAAAGAAATAAAATTGTTTATTTGTGTCTGAGTATCGTGTAAATAAATATATGCACTTGAAAAAACACAGTTATGTTGAAATCACAGACAGGCTCTTCAATTTTATTTATATAGATAATAAATAGAAAATATTGAATCAAAATGTAGATAGTATTAAGGAAGGCACAATATGAAGGACAGTAAATTATAACTGCAACCGTGATAACAGCTTATCACCTGCTCAGACTCAACGGTTTCTTCAAGAATCCGAATTTTTCCATAAAATTACAAAAATCTTCAGAACCACTAAAAATCGGCTAACATACAGGTAGTTAAATGGATAGGTACTGAGATCCTCACCCATAGACAATCGTTTATCCGTCGATCACGTTACACTCTATATACATTATAGTGGATAATTGATCGAAGCTACTACAGATGAAATGTGTAGAAAGTTTTTATTAAATATATTAAAATATAAATTTTAAAAGATTTAATAAAAACTAAAATTCAATGACAGTGGGCGTAAGGGGAGATGTTAGTTATGTTTAGGGTTCTATAGCCAAATGGCAAGAAGCGGAACGGAATCTTTATAATTTCTTCATGTCCATTCTTCAATCTACCCGTCCATCCGTATGTCTTAGTGTTTTTATTCAACGATTATGGGTACTGTACGATCCCCAGTATACTGTAGTATACAGTGTAGTATGCCCAGAACAGTCTGATGCCCACTACAGAAAATTACTAAGGATAGCACTGCATACAAGTAGCTGATAAAGATCAATCTAGCAAGCCGTATTGCGTGTAAGAAACGTTATTGAGTAAGAGTTAAGTATTTCATTGATTATTGATTAGGCTTCAAAAGTGGTAAAAATTGTGTGAATGTTTATTATGTAAATATACCTGGCTTAGGGGATATGTTATGCAATATACACCAGTTACAGCACCTCTTGTTGTGGAATTAAAGTAATCAAGATGTCAATCTTTGACAATGTGGACATATTGTCAACGATTGACAACTTGAAAAAGTCCCTCCAAACGTAGGTTTTTTTTCCCTATTTGAAGTGTTACGTTATTTAAAAAATAATCGAAATTACAGATTTACTTAATAAGCTGTGAATTTAATTGATATAATCAAATATCTAAAATCAAAAATATCTGCTGTTAACTTAAAATCACTATCGCGATTTTTTCGACGTAAACTGTTAATATAATAGCTGATATTTTTTTAAATACCTTCAAATTCACAAAGTCTGCCACTTTACACGTACGTAACTGCAACTCAAGTTATTTATCTCTTAAAACAAAAAAATAGACGTGAAATTGATTCAATTAATAAAATATAATAGGCATCAATTTAATTCATTTAATAAATTTAATTATATTACAAGTGTAGTTACGTTACGAGTGTTTTTATATTAGGTAAGTAGGTACTTTTAAGGTGATTTAGTAATTAAAATTGAACTCTTCACGCTGTATTCCGCACACAGCAAGGTAGGCAGAGGGCTAGTGTTAAGAAGTGGAAATATATATAATATATAGTGGAAAGTGGACAACGGAAGTGCCGTGCCGTCCAGAATTAGAAATTGGAAGTGTGTCCACCTTCCACCTAATTCTGGAGGCATTGCATGTTGAGTCGCGGAACTCATCGCAGCGTTTGCTTTGTTTCCAGAGCGAGAAAAAGAAAATATTAAATATTCATTTTCTCGAGTGGGAATCGAACCCAAAACCAGACGCGATTATGCCCCAGCACCACGACTGGCCTCATCATCATATAATTATGTTTAAATAAATTTTACAGTGCAACAAAGTTTGCTGCAATTTATACCATATCAGTGTGTCTGAGGACAGCAAGAAAGACGGACCAAGTAAATAAATTTAAAAGTTTTATAGTTTATCACTTATTTATTAAGTAAATCTTTAAATCATGAAAAGAAATTTGCCGAAGAATTTAAAATTAGGCGTAGCTACTGCTGCTTACCAGATCGAAGGTGCATGGAATGCTGCAGGTATACATTTATTTGGTATTCTTTAGATTAATAATAAAAAATGAGTACTAGGTTTTTTTACAAAAAGGTTATAAAATGCTATCAATAGAAGAATACCCAATTTGATTAAAAGACATCAGCTGTTAATAATAATTCCTATTGGTTCACGAGCGAGAATTGCTCTTATCGTATCAAATTGAAGTTCAAAATATTCTTTATTCAAATAAACTCTTATAAGCACTTTATCTACGTTTAAAACCACTTTGTAACCGAATTCCATATGAAAAGGAAGTTATCAATTCGATTATATTTTTCTATGTTTGTTACCTACGAACTTTTAACTAGGTGAACCGATTTTGATGATTTTATTTTTATTTGAAAGGTAGTGCTTCCATGTGGTCCCATTTTTTAAAATTCATTTCTGACAATGGTATTAAAATTTTAATAACGAATAACTCAATATCACGCCAACCGATTCCGATGATTCTTTTTTTATTTGAAAGGATACACTTCAAGGATAGTTTGGTGAAAGTTTGGCTAGGTTCTGATTATGGCATCCGGTTGAAATTGGACAAGTTTGATTTTATTTCTGGTAAAAAATAAACTTACTACTAAAGTCAGTCTCAAGCTAATGCTACAACAACTTTACTACAATATCAAACTACTGAGCCTGTTTGTGTTACTTGGCACCTTCTTGGACTTCAAAATTATAAAAACTTTTTTTTATTATTTTTGTTTAACAAAATCAATGTACAGTTTACTTTACATAAAATTATTTTTTACTTTTTAGTTCGTTGCTTGAAGTCGGTTTTTTTTGTTAAAAATTTTTTTTTATTAAATAGTGGTTACTTGTAAGTAAAATTTAGTCAATATTTTAAAATTACTAATTTACTTTAACGATTTTATCTATTGAATTAATTCATTTATCTTAAATTATTATTTGCCGAATATTTTTCGGAACATAATATAAATTTATATACTTCTTTTTGTCTGCTTAAATATATTTTACGTAAGTAAAGAGTGCTCCTAGCTCATCTAAAAAATATATCTTATCCAACAATCGTAGATATTCTCCTAGATGCGTTAAAATACAAATTACTGCTTTATGACGCTTCTTCATATTTTCTAATTATTACGATTTTTCAGACAAAAGACCAAGTATTTGGGATACTCTATGTCACAATAATCCAACAGCAGTAACGGACCGTACTACTGGCGACGATACTTGCAAGTCTTACGAGTTCTATAAAAGAGATATTGAAATGCTAAAATTTTTGGGGGTAGATTTCTACAGATTTTCTATATCCTGGCCACGTTTGATACCAAACGGATTTGCTACTGAAATCAGTCAAGCTGGCTACGAATACTATAACAATTTAATTAATGAACTAATAAAAAATAATATAGAACCTATTGTTACTATATATCATTGGGACTTACCACAAAATATACAAGATTTGGGAGGGTTGGCCAATCCACTGTTTATTGATTGGTTCGGAGATTACGCTAAGAAATTATTTCAGTTATTTGGTGACAGAGTGAAGACATGGGTTACTATCAATGAGCCGAAACAAGTTTGTTTATTCGGATACGGCTTGAAGAAATTTGCACCAAGACTAAATGCTACAGGAATCGGTGAATATATAACTGCAAAAAATATTATATTGGCTCATGCTCGAGCCTGGCACATTTATGATGAAGAATTCAGACCAGTCCAAAAAGGTAATACTAATAAAATTAATTTTTAAATCACGAAACACTACTGCAGCGGGTATTGTTTAGTTATATATCCTTTTAATACTTAATAGAAAGCTAACGCTTACATGTACATAATGCATATTATTATACTATTCTCTAAACCAGGGGTTCCCAAACTTTTCTTGATCAAGGACCATTTTTATATCATTCTTGGTAGCAGGGACCACTATGCATGTAGGTATAATAAAAATTAAATGTGAGAATCGAACAGAAGCTTCCAATCACCATCCTCAGTCATGAAATAAAATCGTTCGCGGACCATATTTAGGCTTCTACGGACCATCTGGGAACCAGTGCTCTAAACAGTGAAAAAATCTAAAGTCCGTGAGGCGTAAGCTGAACATTGTATTTGTGTGAGTGTACACAGTTAGTGTAGGTGTAAATCTCTTATGTAACGTAATAGATAGAAGTAGAATAGAGGTGATCTCTTGTACAGGTAGCAAAGGCATGTGTTTAAATCTTAATCATTTTTTCCAAATATTTTGTGAAAGAAAAAGATGGCATGATCACTGTAAGAATAGAAAAAGTACATGTACCTATATGACAACAAACAGGAGGGAAAATAATGAGGCGAAAAAGAATTGTAATACATTTTTATGTTTAAATTAATATGACTAATAAAAAAAGTTTTTTTTTAGACCTACAATTGGTGATCACTCACACAAATACAAACCTCAGTATACGATCTCACGGACTATACACGTTTTTATACAAAAATCTATATAGCATATCTATTAATCAATAGAGACTATATACATAGAATCACTAAACAACTTTGAAATTAAAACTAAAGATCATATAACAAAAAAAGGATATAAATGCGGTAGTAAAAAGTACATTATTTTCTTGCTTAACTTATTTTCAGTTACTTAGATGAGATCTTTCCTTATCTTGATACTACAAAAATTAACTTTTTTACATAATAGGTAAGTGAAAGAAAAGCAATGAGGCCATCGTTATTGATAAATATTGGATGCACGGAATCGATCCCCTCTGTCACCGAGTTCCGCTACTCAATAGACATGCAATGTATCGGGTTGAGGTGGAAGAAGGAGAACAGTGTCTTAACACTTGGTTTTCTTTGCCTACCATATTACCGGTTACAAAAATACACTTTAAATATTGAAATCTTTTCAGGTCTTTGTGGTATTACTATAGCCACAGATTTTCGTACTGGCGCTACTGATTCTTCGAGTGATATTGAAGCGGGGTTGGACGCTATGGCATTTGAAGTCGAAATTTACAGCCACCCCATATTCAGTTCAAAGGGTGGCTTTCCCGATCGTGTCAAAAAACGAGTTAGTGAAAAAAGTGCCCAACAAGGTTTTCCTAGAAGCAGGCTCCCAGAGTTTACAGAAGAAGAAATTACGTATGCTAAAGGTAAGTTAGGTATAGACCATCTTCCTTCTCAAAATCTTCTAATCTAAAAACACCATTACAGAAAATCAGATTTGTGTTACAAATACCGTGAGACTAAAGTTTGATAAATTATGAAGCTTTAAAAGTAATAACGCTTAGTTTAATTTATCAAATATTCATTTAAATATATATAAATTTCATCTTTTACAATAGGCACCAGTGATTTCTACGGCTTCAACCATTATTCTACCAAGTTTT
Organism: Heliconius erato x Heliconius himera; assembly: GCA_013421005.1. Classification (NCBI taxonomy): domain Eukaryota; kingdom Metazoa; phylum Arthropoda; class Insecta; order Lepidoptera; family Nymphalidae; genus Heliconius; species Heliconius erato x Heliconius himera. The sequence continues at coordinate 81,547 of JAATLQ010038660.1, forward strand.
ATACAAGGGACAACTACGAAGGTGGAAAGTTTCCTGTGCCCTCATATGATGATGACATTGGCGCTAATTCATCATATTTAGACTATGAACGGGGAGTAGTGCCTCATGTAACTGTACGTCTAATGTTAATATTGCTATTGTCATTTTAGTTATACGTCTTCCGTATATCGTGAAAGGGAAATTCATCAACATTTTTGCGGTATTCTTGATCATAAATACGTTTTATCGTAAATTTTATATTGCATTTAATTTTATTTTTGATGTCGTTAAGTGAGCTGAATGTCTAAAAATATATATCTTGGATTTTTGTCTATTTTTAATAATTACACATAATAAAATACACATATGTTGATATATAGACATATAATGTATACTGTTTACTTTAGCAACTTCCATAGTATTATGTCCTACGGGATTTAACTTTGGGGTAATGCAGCTGGTATCCAATCAATATCTGTCCTGCAGAAAGGAGCTATTCGTTCAATCTATATCTTAAACCCTAAAGACTCCTTAAGGCAAAAGTTTAAAGAAATTAATATATTGACAGTTGCATCTCAAAAGATTTTTAAAAATGCTATTTATATTAAGAAAAACATTAATGATTTTACTACAATTGGTCATGTACATAATATTACTACAAGAAATAGGCTTAAACTTAGTGCATCCGTAAGTCACTTGCATCGAATCCGTAATTATCTTATGGGACAATAGGATCCCAGAAAACGTCAGAGAATTTTCTATATCACGATTTTAAAAAATGTGTAAAGACGTTTGTGTGTTAAAGGTTATTATTACCAAATTAATGATTTTATAAATGATAACACGCCTTAGGAATGAAATGCTCGCTCAAGTCTGTTTGAAAGCTATCATTGTCACAAATAATTAGATATATATTGATTTAAAAAATAAGTCCCGCTGAGTTTCTTGCGCCGGTCCTTCTCAGATGTGACGCTTTAACTTTAGTGAACTGGCGGTAAATTGACGTTCAAAAAATGAAGCAGGTAACTTCTTATTTTGAATGAATTATTTGAGTTTGACTATAACTTTTATAACATTCCAGATAATTCCTCACGGAATGAGAATGGCCTTAAATTGGGTAAAGAACAATTGTAACGACCCACAAATTATAGTATTTGAAAATGGTTTCGCTACTTTAGGAGGCCTTAAAGACTTCGATAGAATATCTTATTATAAAAAGTATATGGATGCAATGTTAGACGCTATCGAACTAGATAAATGTAACGTTGTTTCGTATACGGCATGGAGTCTCATGGATAACTTTGAATGGGACTATGGATTAAGGTAACATAAGAAAAATTTCAATATATTTTAATAATCTATATAAGTAGGTACCTATTTTCTAAACACACTTTTATAAAGTAACAATTGAATTTACAATTCTCGTCTAACATTTTTTGATTAATTTGGCTTAACATTTTTCATTTCTTTTTTTATATAAAAAATATCAATTACGAGATACATACATCGATACAAAATTTACATGCAATAATTTTTATGCAAAAACATGTTTCAGTGTTAAATTTGGACTTTTTGAAGTGGACTTCAAAGATGATAACAGACCGCGACGTGCAAGGGCATCAGCGCATTGGTACAAGCGGCTTATATCGACCAGATGCTTGCATCAAGATTCCACATCTGACATAGAAGAGCCTAATTCGATTTTTTGAGTTAGATATATGTATTTATTTATATCAATAAAAATATAATATTAAAAAAGTCCACATTTAAGTTGAAACTATGAAATAATATAATTTTAAAGCAGTATATTTAACTATTTTAGAATAAATTATAACAATTTGACTATTTGTAAACTCATTTCTTAACATTATATAAAAATATACAAAATTGAATAATTGCAATTATTTATTTTTTTTTCATATTCAATTCACCTTAGCATTTGGAATATTATACTATAGTTTGCGATACATTTTAACTAATGTTGATTGAAGAATGAAATTCATTGCCTTTATTTGTCCAAACCGGCAATATATATTTTTTTATGAATTAAAATATTGCACTGATGTTGCTGTTTACTCCTAATAATATAATATGAATAATTATATCGTTGTAAAATTAAGCTCAAAACTATATCTCATATAGACATATTCCGTACGCTAACAAAATATAAAAACAATTTTTATGTGAACAAATTGCTTTTCATTTTTTGCAGGCGTCATGCCAATTACATACGTCAAGTTCACAGATGTGATTGTAAATTATAATTATTTGAATTGGCACGTTCGGAACGTCATAATTAAAGAACCATATCATATAATTATTAGATTTTTTTAATAATTAATATGTATGAAAGTTATATAATCTTATAAAAGTTCTTGAATTAACCGCTTGCAAATAAAGAAAAAAGAAATAGAATTTAAACTGACACTGACATTAGAGTACTATATGCCAAATATGAGTGACATGCGAGTCATGTGTCTAAACGCTAATGTCAAAAATATTAGTTGTCGACAAGTGTTTATCTGGGATGGTGTTTATTTATTTAGGAAATAAAAATAAAATAATACGTGACTCTCAAAATGTATATTTACGAGTTACCCTTTGATATTAATAAGGAATTATGTAGATTGTTGGATCACGATAATGATTGGAAAGAGCTAGCTGGCAATTATATGAAATATTCCGCCTTCGACGTCAATGTAAGTCTCAGAATTTTGTATACATTTTGATTGGGATTTTCCCAAACGTAGATCTAAAAGGGCCATCATTAATGGGAATACCCATCCAATTACGCAAATACAGTTTTTTTTTATTTCTGAGAACATGGTATAATTACCATAATACTTAGCAAACGAAACATTTAAGAATTTATCACCAGCTGATAATTCAGCTGGTGATAAATTCTTAAATGTTTCGTTTGCTAAGGAAACTCAACATATCATTTTAAATATAGGCTTCTAGGTCATTGCATTATATTCATTTTAAATAAAAATAAAAATATATCTAAATGCCTATAGTAATATGAAAAACTACTCACTAACTGTATTTGATTTAATAGAACTACTAATAAATAAAAATAAATTTGAATACTTATATTTAATAGTAAAATGTACAAGTAAAAATTCATTTCTTGTCAAAAAATAATTCTACAAAAGCCAAACTAGATGAAGAAGATGTTGAGAATGAAAATAGGTAAATAATTAATTTAATTAATAATAATAGCCTTAAATTAATAAAATATAGTAGAAATTGAATTCTAAAATGTCTATTTGTTAACCAAAATTTAAAAAAATACTTCAATATTCATTTTACTTATAATTTTCCTCAAATATTTATTTGCCTTTATGTTATGTATAAACTTTGAACTATAACCTTGTTTTTATTACAAAATTTTATTATTAACAATTACCCAGAAGTCATTTGTGTCATAGCAGCATAGAGTTTGACTTGGAATTTTTTTTTTTTTCACTTCCTGTCTCTGATAACAAATGAGCAATGTTAGGTTACACTACTCAAAACACAATATTGAATGGAGGGCCCTAAAACTAGTTTCCCTTTGTCTACCATGCAATATATAAGATACACCATGACACAAAACAATATAAAAAGCAATTACATTAAATCAAAATTAAATTAAATCAGCTTCATACTGTATCCCGCATACAGCAGGGTAGGCAGAGGGAACATAGTGTTAAGACACTCCGTTCGCCACTTTCCACCGAGTTCTGGAAGCATTGCTTGTTGAGTGGCAGAACTCAGGGCTGCGCTTTGCCTCAACACCAGAGTGAGGAAATGAAAATATAAATGTAGATAAATATTTCACTTCCAAGAGCGGGTATCAATCCCACAACCAGTCAATTTTACAGTCACACTTTGTGCCTCTGCACCACTACTCGCCTCATTAATTCAATTAGTTACATTATAATATGTTATAATTTCAGGAAATAGAACAAATGGCAAAACGACAAATGTCATCTCCGACAGATCAACTATTTAGAACATGGGGTCAATTAAACCATAGAGTAGAGGAATTATTTGTTTTATTGCATCGTATGAAGCATGTACCAGCTTTACGGTGTTTAGTTCCGATAATGGATCATAGGTTTCATAGTTTATTACAGAAACATGATAAAAATTTAAAAGATAAACATCCACATTCATCAAATGGTTTGTATTATTTGTACATATTATATTTATAGTACACTATAGCTATATTTTTATTTATGAAACTGACTATTTATTATAATAAATCTACTAATTACTACCTAGTTACCAGGGCGAGGAAATAAAAATATTAAATATTTCATTCTCCGAGTGGGAATTGAACGCACAATTGTCACATTTACAGTTATGCATGTCTGTACCTGCGCGACGACGACCCCAACAGCTTAGAACAATTTTACCTTCACAATTTGTCCTGCTACAGAAAGAGTGAAGAAATAAAAATAATTCATTTCCCCCAAGTAGGCATCAAATCCAAAACCATTACGTTTGCAAGAAAGTGCCCCACTGGCCCATGATAGCTCAATTTTCGCTTCATAAGCCTTGTATAGGTCAGGTAAATAAAAACAACAATATTATCTCCAAATTATTGAAATGCTATCCTACTAAAAATATAAATATGAAAATTTGTGAGTATGGATATTTGTTCCACTTTCACACAAAAAGTGTTGAACAGATTTAGATGAAACTTTAGAGTGATAAATAACTTTGAAATCAGAATAACACATAGGCTACAGTTTATGTAAACTTAAAAAAAAGGTTAGTTGGTTATAATGAGTATAAACAGGCGAAGCTGCGTCTGGGCCGCTAGTAACAAGCATATTTGTTTCTTAATTTCAGATATCAATCAACAGAAACAAAAGACACAAAAAGTGGAAGCCAGTGATGATAATTTACCAGTTCCTGTGCTACGTATTAAAAAGGTTAGTTGTATAAGGAAAAACTCTTAGTTAAAGGTATAACAATTCTCTGAATAATTAGTTAAAATATATATCTCTATATCTGTCTAGAACTATCATTTATTCATTCAATCTAGAACCAGCGTTACCGGATTCTTTGGGATGTTCCGATTTTTTGGCCAAAATTAAATATGCAGAGCGGGACAGGCATTGTTCCGTGTCATTGTGAGAAATCTTTTTCAATGATCTTGTAAATTCGTTACAATTTCAGAGCTATAAATAAGTTTAGGCGAAAGTTAAAAACCTTGCGTGCGTAATCACACTAAAGAATTAACTGCCATACTGAAAAAACTAAACAGTTATTATTTTAAGTACATTGACGTTATTCCTTCAGAAACATTTTATATGAAATTAAGACTCAAGTTAATGAATAAGTAGTAAACGTAATAAAAACTGCTGATTTTTTTATATTTTTTGTATGTTCCGCATTTGGCGAATTTTTTTTTATATTTTTTGTATGTTCCGCATTAGCCCTTTCCTTTTTTCTTTCTCTTTTTTCTTTCTCTTGTTTATATTAGTTGGGTTTCATGTTGGGTTTCATATTGGGTTGGTTATATAAAATAAACAAAAAATGTGAAGCTGCTTCTCATACATTACATGAATTACACAACTAAATAATGTTATTTTTACAGGGACTTCCGTCTCCGCCTCCACAACCTGTTATTATTAGATCATCAACAGATAATAGTAATAGTGATAGTTCTAAGGTAAGTTTTTGGCCAGTTTCATACTGTGTCCCGCACATAGCATAAGATCTTAGTGTTAAGACACTCCATTCTCCTCGCACCACCCAGATTTCATAATAATTCGTGGTGAATATCGGAACATTTTTATGATTTCGTGTTACTAATATATGTATTTTGTGCGTACAAAGTATATTCTATTCTCTTCTTTCTTATTTTAGAATACATTATCAACACGAGGCGTACACGATGAAATATTACGGAACGCGTCCGCCATACCGATGTTGAGTTACAACGATTTGAAGGAAGCCACTAACAACTGGAGTGCAAAGAATTTGTTGGGCAGAGGCGGATTTGGACAAGTTTTCAAAGGTATTTTTTTTGCTATATTTAAATTTAAAAAACGCGTAGATTTTTGGTCTATAATTTTGTATTCTTTTTTATTTTTTTATTATTTTGCCATGGTATTTTGTGATAAAGTGATCCAGTGCGTTCAACGAGTTAAAGAAATTAGCTGTTCTACGCAGATTTGATTTTAGAATTATTCTTATATTACATCATTTCCTTCCCGAGTGAACAACAAGCAAAAGCTCGATTATATGTTATCGTATGACTTTATAATTTTTACCCAAAGGTGAATTTAAAATGGTGGAAATTTAACGGTTTTTTCCATATAGGTATACATACATATACACAGCAGCAGCGCTCCTTTTACGGAAACAGCATATAGGGTAAAATATTTCAAACCCTTACCTAAAGAAATTAATCAAAATACGTCAACAGTTTAGACGTAGGATTTTTTTCATTTCACAGTGTTTATCCATACCTGTATTTCGTGTGACGTAGCTACGCATAGATACCAAAAACGTAAACACATACTACTACAAAAACACTACTAAAGGTTAATCAACTTAGAAACTTGTGTGGGGAACGGAGTGTCTTAACACTAGGTTCCCTCTGCCTACCCTGCTGTGTGCGGGATACAGCGTGAAGCTGATTTATTTACTTATTATTTTATTCATAACTTTGAACTTTGCCGCCAATACCTGCGACTCGGTTTCGTAATGAGGCGGACTTTTTCAGAAGAAGAGAAAAAAAAACATACTAACATACTTTAATTGTATTTTTCAGGTGAATGGAAACTATTACCGGTTGCAGTGAAGAGATTGCGCGATAACGACGACAAGAATAGAGAACTGATCCGGGAAATGTGTTTAAATCAATATAGGCACGATAATATTTTGCCCCTATATGGGTACAGTTTGGGAGGTAACTTTTTTTTTTAACAATTGTTATATTGACTTTTAGTATAATAATAATAAAGCCTTTATTCAGTATTTACAAACTGTTTTAACTTAACTTAAAATAAATACTTAAACTATCCTCAAAACTCTCTTCTCCAACCTTTTTCACTCACTTTTATCATTTGCAACTCTGTGCCACATTTCCCCTGCCACCTGTCTAATATCATCATCCTATCGCCTTGGCAACACAAATTATTTTTTTTTAGTAGTTTACTTTTGTTTTATTTTGAAGTTTGTTTTTGTTTTGTTTTTTAATTATTCTTTATTTATTTAGTTTATTTTTATTTTATTTTATTACCTCGTTCTAAATATAGAAAAAAAAATGGTATTTTCATGATGATGTATATTGTTCTATCCTTTTTTTTTCATGTCGTTTTTGGAAATTTCCAAAAACGAAAGATTTCTGATAAGAAATGTTAATATTTTTTTAATAAAATTTTTAAATTATTTGTATTTCATTATTATTTACAACGTTAGGTCCAGAAACCTGCCTAGTATATCAATTAATGGCAGGCGGTTCTTTAGAGCAAAGGCTAAGATTAAAATCTGATCAACCGCCATTGACGTGGCCTCAAAGATACAGAATAGCACATGGTGTTGCCAGGTATACATAAATAAATTTAGATATAATATATTTATAACTGATGACAATTTGTTTTATTTTTATTTTAGCTTCAAGCTTCATCTAGGAGAGTGGGCAGACTCGAGGCATTGCCTGTTGAGTGGCGGAAATCATCGCGCGCTTTGCCTCTCTACCCGAACGAGGAAGTGAAAATATTACAAATTACATTCCCCGGGTGGGAACCCACAACCGTCACGCTTGTACCCCAGCGCCATAACGGACTCAATATCGAGAATATTTAGTTTTATATATTTTTGGAAACTCGATGTTTCATTAAAACCTGTTTGTTATTATTTCAGAGGTCTTCAGTACTTACACACAATGGAAGGCACGCCATTAATACACGGTGATATAAAACCAGCTAATATTCTATTAGATCAGTGTACGATGCCCAAAATAGGTGACTTCGGACTCGCTAGGAAAGGACCGTATGGTGACGATAGAGGTTATATGAAAGTTTCGAAGTAAGTATTTTTTTTTATCTTTTTTTATTTTATATTGTATTATTAGTAAGAATACATATAGACCGGTCGTGGCGCAGGGGCCGGTAGTAAACGCGACGGTTGCGGGTTCGCTTCCCACTTAATCACCACATCATTTAGCTTTTTTATAAAAATAGTGTTCAGAACCAAAAAAAACTACAAAAAAATAGTTTTACTTTCCGATACTGCTAACAGTATTAAAAATAAATGGATTATTGTAAAATGCGCAATGCCAAAGATTTTATTGTTTTACTTTTATTTTGTAATTCTTATACAGGAATAAGTCAGTTGTGGCGCAGGGGTACAAAGTGTGACTCTAAACTGGTTGTGGGTTCGATCCCCACCCCATTTATATTTCCGTTTCTTCGCTTTGGTGTAAAGACAAAGCGCGGAGTTGAGTTCTACCGTTCAACATACAATGCCTCCAGAGTTCGGCGGAAAATTCGGAACGGAGTGTCTTAACACTAGGTTCCCTCTGCCTACCCTGCTGTGTGCGAGATAAAGCGTAAAGCTGATTTATTTTCTTATATAGGAAGAACTATATTATCATATATTTATGTATAAAATGAATACATTATAGAATAAATGGCACTCGGCCGTATCTGCCGTCGGACTACCTGCGCTACAGGTGCCTCTCCCCCGCCGTGGACGTGTTCAGCTATGGTGTGGTCATGCTGGAGATGGCCACCTCTTTGCCAGTTCTAGATAAAAATAGAGAAATGGTTCTCTTAAGCGATTACATACATCATGTTGCTGCGCAGAGGATTGATTGTGGTGAGTTGTAAAGATTTTTAAGTTCCAAAAACTAAATGTTTGAAGCCAGTCGTAGTGCACGTGTACAAGAGGCTGCGGCTATAAACGCTATCAGTTGTGGGTTCGATTTCCACTCGTAGAAATGAAATGTGTAATATTTTCATTTGCTGGGCCTGGCAACGAGGCAAAGCGCGGCGTTGAGTTCTGCAACTTGCACTTCTCGCTACGTAAATGAAAATATTAAATAATTAATTTCCTCAAATATTTTTATATAGCATCATAACTAAGTAAATATATTTGTATTGACATAATTTTTATTATATAACAATTTAATCACATGTATTTTTCACCTTTTTTCCATACAGCAACATTGGAAGACACAAACTTAACGAACACACCAAATTCGAATCCACAACTGTGCAGGGAGTTTGTATCAATAGGCATACATTGTACTAAATACAGAGGGAACGAAAGGCCTACAATGTTAGATATTTACAAACGATTGGACGCCATGGAGTTTCCTGGGAAACATGTAATATAAGAGAAATTCATAATTGCAACTTGCGACTGTGACTTATTTTGTATGAAATGGACTAAAAAAAATAAGCTTGTAATGTTTTTTTTATTGTAAGTTCTTCCTTTCTTGCCAAATTTTGTAATTCTAGGTCCACGGGAAGTACCTATACTAGGTACTTCCCGTTTTGGTTACGCTCGTATCTTTTGATTGCGTTGACTTAATTTTTTTGTTTTTTTTTTATTTGGATATTAATTTCAGCTCGATATCTTCACGCAATCTTGAGAAAACTTATTTTCACAAACAGACAGATATCAAAATGATCTTATAAGGGTATTGTTATTTTTTCGAGGAACAGAACCCTAAAAAAACTATAACTAATTTATTTTCCTTTTGTATGTAGAAAGTGCTGGAAATTTTATACGAAAAAATTAAAGTTAAAAATAACTTTAATTCTTATATAGCTACTTAGACACTAAAAAAGATTGACAAATTATTTTTAGAACAATATGTATTTACTTGGTGGCCATTTTTATAATACACTTCAAAAAGATCTGCTTAATTTTGTACTAAAAATAGTTATTACCGTTTTTTTTTTCTATTTTAGTTTTTCAAATAGTTTGTTTTAATTATTCATCATATTTTAACAAATTCTAGCATGTATTCTATTATAGAGAATAAATCGCATAATGTTTTAATGTAAGTAAACTTTTTATTTCTATAAGTTATTATTTTTTAATACTGTTTATAAATTACACATTTAGTACAAATTACAATCACCTTAATAAAGTTTCTTATTTTTAAGACATTTTTAAGGATTTCAGTATTTTACTTTATCTAAATATTGTTGGTTATATAGAAAGGTGGCGTTGAAATCCATATTCAAAAGAATGTTGATAGTAGAGACCCATTTCATACCCATAGACCCATAGGTTATAATCTGAATGAAAAAAAAAGACAATTATGCCACTTTTACTATTCAATCGATGATATATTGTCATTTAACAATTAAAATGTATTGGAAATATACAGTCACACCTAAAAACGTCAATTAAGATTTAACTGATATTTAAACTGGTGCTATATTTTATTCAATCAGTTTATCTCTAATTTATATCTTTAAGTGCAGATTTTATAAATGTCCAGCAATATGCTGCTAAGCCATATTATATAAAAAAATATATTTTTGATACTTACAATTTAATTAAAATTTTTACATACATATAATATATCAATTAGTTTTAGCGAACTATGTGTAAAACTAGTTAGTTAAAAAGAAAGTAAATAAAACTAAAGTATTTTAAATATATTTTTGTAACAATAATTTTGAGTTTTATTTTTAACCTAATCTAACCTAAAATTTTAACTTCAAACGAATTTTAGAATGATAAATAAAAAAGTAAAAAGGACACTAGAATTTATTAAGTATATTTTTGTTTTTTTCTAACATATAATATTAAGTTTTATATATTAAATGATAATATAAAAAATTAACTGTTGTTGTATTGTGCTTTTATTTTTGCAAGCTGTACTAAGCAAAAAATGTACTTACTACATTTTATAAATGTCAATTAAATTTACGCAAAGCATGGTTTTAAATAAAGCATGAATTTATATAAGAATCAATGAATATCAAATAAAAATTGAGATTGATTTTCTTTTTTTTTTGCTTCACACTTTATATTCTGTACACAGCAGCCAGAGAGAACCTCGAATTCTCGAAGCATTTTGTTCTATCTTGATATGTTTTATACTTCTTTTTATCGAAGTTTTAATAGGGAAGAACAAGTTCTTATCTACAAAAACCCTCGCGATGTCCCACTATTGTAGTTTTGGCAATACATCTACTTTTCAACAGTTTAATATTATGTAGAAATGCTGACCATAATCAGACCATGTTATCCAGATGTTTATATTAATCCTTATCCCAAATTATCCAAAAATAATTTGGTATTCAAGACTATTTCAATATCTGCAATAGTTGAAGTTTTTTATTTAAATCAGACATTTTATTCATAAGATTTTACGAATATAAAAATGACGATCTGAACAAATCAAACATATGTTTTGTAGTCATCTACAAATATCACTGTACATACACATACATAGCGTACAATGAAGTACTTTAGAAAATAAAAAAGTCAGGCCTGAAGTAAAATTATACTTAATTGCGAAAGTAAGCGAATCTAAACCAAACTTGATAAAATTTCATATAGATCTCAAACCCTCAAATAGAACCCTCTATTTGAAGTGGGATGAACGTAGGCTACTTACTCATTTTTTAGTTTTCTCTAGAATTTTATTGTTTGTGATTAGGTTTCCGAAAATGATCTTTCTGAACGCTTACATCGACATTATGAGATACATAAAAACGATGTTCTACAAAAACAGTTGTCCTTTTTAAAACCTATAAAAAATCACAGTATATGTTTATCTATCACGATTAAACCATAATAACCATTTTAATAACGATTAAAATGGTTACTATGGCTTTATATGTATATTCTATAATATCGCATTATTCTTTTACAAAACAAATTTATAGTTAAATCAAATAAATATCAAGATAAATATATATTGAGAGTCCACCAGCTCTTTTGAAGGCTGCAACGTTCCATCTACCATGTGCACCTTATAGCTCACTGATAGGGTGTCCCAACAAGGCGACTACCACCGGCGCCATTTGTCCACCCTGGTCCACAAGTCTGGAACAACGGGAAGTGGAGGATGGACCTTCAAATAACCACGTGAGATGTAAGATGAGGGATGGTACAAAAGATGTATGAATGATTTGTTTGACTGAGACCAAGCAAAACGGCAATGACAAGACTGATTTCGAACAGAGTTCTGGGAGCGTCAGGGACGTTCTAAGATATTAGAACGAGTGAATGAAGTGATTTATTTGGAAAGTAGATTTAGTACAGACGACGGATACGAAATGGATATGGAAAGACATATTGCTCCAGGTAATAAGCAACGGCGAAATGTCCACACAATTGCAAGTTTGGCTGTTCACAACGCAGTTTTCTTACCGACGCTGTTATACGGCGGCAAAACGTGGGCATTACAGAAGAATGAATGAAATATGAATGCTGTGGAGATGCGTAGGATATGCGTATTCAGTTCAGCTGATAGAATAAAACGAACATCCTTAGCTGGTTTGGACACATCGAATAAATTAGTGATAAAAAAATGGCAACCAAGATTTATGAAGGAAAAGTGAGTGGTAAGAAAGGTAGAGGGAGACCTCCGTTGATGTTTGAAAACACAGGCGGTAGAGGTATGCAGAGACCCTGATAAAAACAAAATAATAATAATCATCTTTGGCCCATTAAGATTAACATAGTATTTTACAGTACATCATTATAACAGGTTGTGGTTCTCGTTACTTATTTGGGTAGTAGATTAGTATTTTTTTTTATTTCTTGGTTAGGTAATAGTTAAGTGTTTTTGCTTTATGCTGGTATTAATTTAGTATGAAGAGTCCAGTCGTGGCGCAGGACCACTAGCGTGTGACTGTAAACGCGGCAAGTTGTATTTTCAGTACCCACTTGACGAAATTCATATATTCCTCTCTTTGCTCTGATCGCTCATTACTCTTACGTTTTCGCACTAACAAGCAATGTCTCCTAAATTTTTCTCAACGGGAACGAAGTCTCTTAGCACTAGGTTTCCAAGTTGCCTTTATAATACAGCGAGAAGCTAAAACAAATATGATTATTAGATACCTATCTGCAATTATCATCAAGTACCAATGAAAGACAATCCAAAGCGATCAAATTTTTTTTTGGAAATTAAGTTAATGTATCTCAAGGTGCAAAAATTTCAATATTAGTCTTCTGGCTATAGCCACATATATATAAATACACGATTGCTATCGTGATTACGCAGGCAAAGCTGCGAGCAGGTCGCTAGTATTATACAAAAGGCAAAAAAAAACCAAAACTCAATGAAAATATATTTTTATTAAATACACTGGAGTTTATAAACTATATTGTCACATAAAACATCATTACTCTAGGATAAATATTAACATTTCACAATAATTTATAATAATAAAATACATCTATTAATGTCTTATTATTCACATTCAAAATGTTAAAAAATCAGTAACAGTTAAAGATTAAAAAATGATAATGCCTTGTTGATATTTCAACTTTGGCCTAATTTTTTTTTTTCAATTTCAAAATTATTTTGAACCCTTCAGACTTCATTATAAAGTACTACACCAATATAATTCTCAAATATCTAATATCATTAAAATTGTTTATAATAATAGTAATTTTGAAAACTACTATTTAGCAGTCTCAAAATAAATATCTACAAAGGAACCATAATAGACTCCAATTTTTGATCTGTTAAAGCAAACGTTCAAATTACAGAGCTATATTGTATAAAATATAAATAAATACTTACAACTTATTATAGTTCATAAAAAAATGTTAGACCACAATGCAAAAGTAATAATTTATTTTAGGCATTAATAATATAATTTTTATACTGTAATACTTTAATTATAATAAAATTCTTTAAAAAAATGAATTTGACCCCAATTTACTGTTATTAATTAATATTTCAATATTGTAGAAAATAGCGTATATTCTATCGAAAAATATATAATAGCATAACTAGGGACGACAGTTTTTAATATTTTTTATAGTAATAATCAAATATCATAATTGATCAATATATGAAAAATGTATATAGATATTGATTATGTATCAATTAATAAATACTTAATACAGCAATTTATAAAAAAATGGCATAAAACTAGAAATATAAAAAACAAATGTATGGCAATATTAGGATGTTGATTTGATTATCTGTGTAATTTTATTAAATAAGTTGGTTGCATACAAATTTAAAAAATAAAGTGGGAACAGAGTTTTAAGTAAGACAATGTTGGCCGCGCACTGTTCTGGTTTCGAAATATTGTGTTTTGAGTGAGTTTGAGCGGGACTTGCTTTGTCTTTTTACAAGAACGAGAAAATGAAGATAAATCGTTCGCCCAAGTACCACAACGGTAAAAATAATATAACTATTTTTTTTTAAATTAAATAGCAAGTTTAATTTAAATTGACGGTTCAAATTACACAAATAATCAAACCAACACAACCCAAAAAAAAATAAACAAAATTATTTAAAAACAACAATTGGATTCAATAGGAAATTCAATATATATTTGGCGGACACAATACAATCATTTATTATAGTTCTACATAATTCCGACAATTTCGAAGTTTTAGGACTTTTCGAGTTAATCGAACCTGTGGCCACCTTGCATTCCAAACACGTTATACCATAACCTCTTATACTCAGGTCTCTATGACCAATATTGTAAGAACCAGGTTCATTTAGTAAAATGCCTCTGAAACTAATTTTATCATCTGTTCTTAGTAATTGGGTGAAATTGGAGAAGAAATGATCAAATTCTAGTGTTATATCTGTGTGACGTTTCAATAGACCCCCGTTGGCCTCCATGTTGACGACCACTTCAGAGGTATACCTGGTGTATAAAGAGACAATGAGAAGAAAATTATATTTTCATTGCAGCACAGTGGGACAGAGACTGTAAACGCAATGGTTGTGGGTTCTATTTCCAGTTGAGACATAATTTACTTTCATTTGATGGCTCTGGTTAAACAAAGCGCGGTGTTAAATTCCGCCATTTCACACGCTATATACGATAGCGAATTTCCAGTTGTCCGACGGCGCCACAACGAACTTAATACATAAATAATTATGTTAAAAAATTATAAATTAATTAAAATATATTATTTATTTAACGTAAATTTTATCTATTATATTATTTAGTATTCATTAAATTATATATTAAGCATTATTATATCATAGATTATTAAATAATAATTTTAAAATGTATATTTTTATAATACTTACTCATTTAAATTATTCAAATGGCAACTCTTTCCGCTTTGTCTGGCAACATTTGCCACAAATTCACAATCGTTACTTTCACACTTGATCGCCTCACCGTAATAACACTTTATATAATCCGACAAAAAATGTGGTAACCACGACACTATCGCATTGTATTGATTCTTAACACTTTTCAGTTTAACCTCTTTAACATAACCCTCCCAATTTATATTGACATTGTCTAATATTGAACATTTAATTTGTGTGGATATCATGTTATTATCCGACCAAGATGGAATGTTACACTGATTGTAGTAGTCATCCCAAGAAATGTGGTACATTTCCTCGTAGTCGGTTATAAAGTCGTTTTTTAGTAGGTTTTTTATAGACGGTTTTTCGTCGCCTATGAATTCTATGAGGGTTGTTGGTAGGCCATCATCCTTTATGTTAGTTATGAACTCGTTGCTCGTGTATACAAGTGTTATAAGACCTATGGCAAGCTGTAAAAAAATATTATTATTTTCTTCTTGATTCTTAAATAAATTAAAAAGAACTGAGAAATTTATTGAAATTTGTGAATAATATAAAAACAATTAAATTGTATAAAACTATTGCTGAATTTGACCCGCAAATTTTTATTATTTACGCAATTAAACTATACGTTAAGTAACGCCTTGATTTTTTTATTAAGTATATATATATATATATATATATAAAATTTTAAATATTATAAAAAGTAAATATACATACCTGTATAGGCGTAACAAATTTCTTAGTAGCTTCCGATTTAGCCAAAAAGCATGTAAATCCCAAGCCCACTACTAAACCAACCAACACCGTCAACGAATAAACCAATTTCGACATAGTGACATATTGTAGAAACGTCAAAATCGGTAAAATGACAGTCAAAATTCCCATCAAAGGTAGAAATAAAAACGAGCAAACCAACGCTAAGGTGCCCCTTATCAATCCATATGTAGTGCAACCGTGAGAACAAGTTATGAACATTTGTAACCAACTAAGAGTAACGCAATGGGGTAACGTATACTTTAGAAAGCCCTGCCAATTACTTCTTTTCGTCATTAAAATTAGAATAACTGGTATTAATAATGTGAAAAACACTCGGGAGTTCAAGCAAAATTCGATACTATTCCCAAGTATATAAGATGGATAGTTCGATATGTGTAAGTCTAAGAATCTCCAGCCTTGGTGGACTACTGTATCTTTCTCGTAAGGATATTTAGCCAAAACGTTGATACCAAATGATATTAATGCTAATAAATCGGGATACGGATTGCCGTTATTGCCAAATGAAAACAAAGTTAAGAACATCAGGCAAAATGATAAAACACAAAACTCAGAAAATGGCACCCATTGTGTCGCTATAAACGGATAAAGGAACAAATTGACGAACAATGCCAAGAAAAACTGAATGAACGGCCCTAGATTATTTTTAACAAACAAATTCTCCGACTCGTCTGGCTGTAAGTTCCCATCGCTGTATCTCAAGAACAGTCCAGACCATTTACGAAAATCGATAAATTGTCGTTTCGCCAGTAAAATTTTAAACGTACATATAACCATTGCAATAATACTGACATAATACAAAACTAGAGGCACCAAATGATATAAACTGTCAGTACTGACTGACAAATAGGCTATAAGAAATAAAGACAACTCTATATTCGAGAGTCTGAAGGAAAACGAACCGAAATAATAAAGTAATTTGAGATATAAAACTTGTATAAAAAGTAGGGGATGTAAAAAAGCCTGATTTAGTATGGGAATGTGATCTAAAACTTTGATATTTGGGTCTGTGAGGGTTAATTCGTAACTAATTAGGGGTAATTCGCCTTGACAATAATGTACTGCGGCGGAAACTAAGTTATCGACTGTTAGATTACGGATATCGTCGTTCGGTTGGCATCTGTCTGGGTATTCTGGAAACAAATTAAAATGGAAATTATAAAAAAATATAATAATACGCGAGGTCGTCGTGGTACTGTAGTATAAGCGTGGGAACGCGACAGCTGTGAGTTCGATATCCATTCGGGAGAGTGAATTATTTAATATTTTCGTTTCCTCGCTGTAATAACAAGAGATAGTGCGGTGGTGAGTCACTCCGTCGCTAAACACGCAACCCTTAAAATTTAAAGGAATGTTCCCAATTTATCGAAGTATCTTAATATTAGGTTCCTTTCCTTTGGTTACCTCATTATATGCTTGGTATCAAAAAATTCTCAAGAATCGGAAAAAATGCCCACAAAAAATACTCACCATCCTCAATATCCTGTGTACGTATCGTCCCATTTGTATGCAAATGGTCACCAGCTTGCAACTGTGAAGGCTCCAGAGCCTGTTCATCCAAAACCTGTTCTTCTTCAGGGCTCTCATCTTCTAAGGAATCTTCACCGAATTCCTTCCTTAGAGTCGTGGATATTTCGCGAATCCTTTTTTCTAGTTGTGCTGTTGTTATGTATTGTTCTCCGTTGGATAAACTGGAGCAAGCGACGTTAAATGATTATATGTCTTAGGAAAATTCATAATTATATTACAGTACAGTCAGCGAGTCATGTTCCCCTGAGTGGAGCATACATAGTAAACTCGAACATTTGGCAAAAAAAAAAAAAAAAGAAATTAAGTGACATCATAGAATAATTAGACATAATTATGAGGCCGGTCGTGGCGCAGCGGCACGAGGTGTGACTGTAAAACCGACTGGTTGTGGGTTCGATCCCCACTCGAGGAGATGAAATATTTACTTAAATTTATATTTCCATTTCTTCGCTCTGGTGTCGAGGTTAAGCGCGGCGTTGAGTTCTGCCACTCAACACGCAATGCCTCCAGAATTCGACAGAAAGTAGGGAACGGGAGTGTCTTAACACTAGGTTCCCTCTGCCTACCCTGCTTCGTGCGGGATACAGCGTGAAGCTGATAGAATAATTATATGCTATAATAAATATATTACTCAACTTATTATATATAACAACATATAAAAGTTGATATTATTTTTGTCTGTCTTTTTGTATGACCAGGCTACCGGAACAGCTGAACTGATTTTATGGGATTTACAATGACCGGTAATTGAGCAACATATAAGCTAATGTTTACATTTTTGAAAAAAGAAAAAAAAAATGTTGCTACCATCTCTGTAGGGAGATTTTTACAAATTTCCGCTACCCAAAAATAATTGCTATTTATTTATTTTTTTTTTACATTTTTTAACGTGTGCTTAAAAAAAACATATATAAAATGTATTTCTCGACGAAGCCCGATGACAACGTATGGCTTAGTTGGTCAGAGTGCTTGGACGGTTTACAAGAGGCGCGGGTTCAGATCCCGCTACGTTCAAATTTTAATACGTTTTCCAAAAAAGTATATAAGCTAATGTTTATCCCGAAACTTCCGCGGCATAGACTACTTGGAAAAAACCAAGCTTAGAAAGCGCGCGCGTACCTAATATGCAGCACATACAAAATAACTAAACATTTCTCCCTAGGCCCGCCAGTTGTACATATAAACCTACCAAAGTTAAGCAAAAACACTTAAGATACATATAAATATAGTTAAATACCTGGCAAACAGATCCCTCGCCGCCTTCCTAGCCACTGTCTCTTGGCGGCTCGCTGTGAGACATGACTTCGCCCGCACTATGGGTGCACTGTCCTCGTCTATTACACCACTACGTATGCACCTTGAATATAAATGTAATAAAATATTTTAAGGAAATATCATCCACAGAGGCATTTCCGCGCTTAGTAAAAAGGCAAAGCGCTCGGGATTGTAGTCTTGAAAAATCGACGGAAAGTGGGAAAAAGTGTCTTTAACACTAGGTTCCCTCTACGTACTCTGATATATGCGGGATCTTAGTATTCTTATTACATAACAGGTTGTTACTAAACAATGAAGAACGGGGTTTCCGTTCTTCCTCTTCTGCCCTTAGCAGGATTTTTTTGAAAAATGGTGGGAAATAATTGTAAATGAATTACAATCATTACCTTGAGTGGAGTTCAAAACCCACTACCATAGCATTTTAGTAAGACACTGTGCCACTGCAACTTAAATTTAATACATTTCTTATTTATTTAATAAATTTAATAGATATGCACAATAATAATACACACAGGATAATAAAATATTATTTTTCTTAAGTTTGGAATAATACATTAAAGAGGTCAAAAATATGTATTGGAATATTAAGTTATTCCATTTAATAACATTATAAAAACAATAACAGTAATAAAATTATTAATATATTTGAGATTTATTTTGACCAAATATTACAATGACAAATGTTACAAAATTTAAATAAAATAAACATTTAATATTGACCTCTTGAGCAAATTATTAAAATCATATAAAGATATATTTTTCTTGATAATACAAAATTATACTATTTATATAAGCAAGCTTACACAGACTTTTGTAATTCCATACAAACTCTATCCCATTTTATTTTCCAATTTGCAAAATCATTATAATTTCCATGCATTTATAATAACTGCACATCTACTATTATAAATGGTTTGTAAAAAACTGACGTTTTCAAAAAAAATGTGACATTTAAAAGAGAAATATTTGCTTTTGATATCATTTCTGAAGAATGATAATATTATTGTAAGGAATTCATTACCTCATGTCTTGAATGTACACAAAGATATTGGAATTTTATTGTTAGTAATAGTTTGTTTTATATTGTGACATGACTTTTGATAGAATAATGTCAATTATTAGTATAATTTTTATTTTTATTACTGACCAGTTTGATTAAAAATATAATTTTATTTTTTTATGAAAGAAAAGTAAATAGAAGATATTCTGTTTATTTTTGTTACTTATTGTTAAGTTAAAAAATATTTATATATAGCTATATATATATAGCTATTCAAAAGCATAGAATCTACAAATTAGTGTTGTTTTGATTAGCTATATACATAATCATACTTAAAATAATATACCTTCGAAGCATTCTCCTAGCTTCTGGATGAGCTTGTTCTGTAGCACAAATAAGCCATTCCAATGCTTGTTTGAAATTTGATATTTTATCTGCTTCCAGTTCTAGAAAAAATACACAGACAATATTAATCACATAAATAATAATCTAAGTAATACATAGGTAAAACTAAATGGAATAGATTTCTCTTCCATTGTTATAGATATATATTTAATAAAAAAAATATAAATATAATGTAAATAAATATTAGTAATTTGATATGAATAATTTTTATCCCACTTTTTTTTTACATCACACTTTTGCCCCCATAACAGGATAGGCAAACAATACCTGATCAAACCTCTCTCAACTCTGAAATTGGTTTTGAGGATTGCACCTCCAATCATCACATCTACAGTCAGACACTACCGCAATGCTCTCTATAATAATTTTATAAATCTGTGATCATTTTACATATTTATCAACATTAAATGGAAAAGTTATGGTTTCCATTCCTACTTTGGGAATTATTAATTGCTTTGGTCACAAGATAAAGCGCCACACTGGGTTACAACATATAATGTCACAAAAATTGGGCAGAAAGTGGAGAACAGAGTGAATTAACACGAGGTTCCCTCTGACTACTCAGCTATGTCTGGGAGATGAAATATAAAACTAAAAAAATATATATTATAAAAATTCTCTACTTACCACATTTTTCCTCCAAAAGTTGTTTAGCTAAAACCACCTGTGACTCAGCACAGCCATCCTCTGCCAACTGATTGCGTAGTCTTCTTAAAGAGCCCTGAGGTCCATCTGAAGGAAGGTAAATTTTAAAAAAGTACAATCTGTAATTTTATTTTGTTAAAAATCATTTGTAAAAAATCTATCGCCTTTAAATATTGCACAAAGGAACATAAATTTGAAGTAATTTTTTATTTAAAAAAATTCAAATTATTATGGTTTTGTTATAAGAATACATCAATAAATTTTAACTATATCTACAAATGAGCTTTTTATTAAGAATATTTTAAAATATATACAATAAGAGATAAGGTGTGAAACTGGTTATTACTATTATTTCTGTTAGATCAACAAATATTCATAATACAAGGTCAAATCTCACCATATACTTATATATATTAAAAATATTTCAGTACTCAATCATCAAATTGGTTAAATAAAAACAGCACATAGCTAACAGATGTACCAATTTTATAATAACATTACAATACCGGAGTATTGATTTCGTTAACTTAATAGAACTATAATGTATACTTACCATGCAAATTCCACCGTTTGCGTCCCGATGGCATTATATTCTAAAATAAAACTAAGTTTCAAAAGTTTTCCTTTAATTCCGTCACCTTTTATAAATAAACGTAAATCATTAAAAAATATGTTTTTTGAAAGTTCACCAATTCCTATTCACTTCACTTGTCAATTTGTCAATTCAACAATGTTTATATTTGGGAATTTAATTTTTGCAAATCGCAACATTTGATGTATCTATTATATTATTGTAAATCAATAAATAAATATCTAAGGTAACACACAATAAATAAATACGACATTAATCTTGACTGTGATTGCACTGATATCTCGCAGTGAAATGTTTAAAATATGTCGCTAAGGCGATAAAAAGACATCCTTTTACGTAGTTAAAAATAAACATAGATACACCATTTCCTGACTATTTTGGATTTACTAATGATTTTTGGAGGGGTGACCGAAAATAAACGAACTATGAAAACAATAAGTTAATGACCTACGTCTATTCAAGTTGGAACTCAGCTTGTCAAATTTCTCGCCGCCTCCGCTTTTAAATTTACGTGGGAGATATTTTAAAACTGCATACGTAACTGGATGTAATAAATAATCATTTTAAGAAATAATCATATAATGAGTTTTATGAAATTAATTTAATAATAATTGATGATTAAAAAACTAAAAATACATTTTTTTCTTCTGTTTATTGCCGAAATCGATTGATGATATACATTTTTGAAAGTAAAAAATATTTTATTTTATTTTTCGTTGTTAAACGGTTCGTGAATGTAAAGTTTACTAAAAGTAAAAATTGATTCTCAAGATAGTTTGTGGACGATAATTTACGTAATATTATTAAAAACTTTATATTTTTATGAATTTAATTAAATTATCACTGAATTATCATTATTTTGTATAATGCAAGAGGTTTAAAAATCAATTTAAAATTACAATATTTTCAATAAATATACATTCATTTGTACTCGTTAATTCTAATATTTTTTTATTTATTTTTTACTAGAAGTAAACCTAACGCTTGGACACATCGTGCCTCTCGCTTGCTTGCTCGGCCCGCCCAGAACGTGACAATGATTCATATTTTATCGTGCGTGCAGCCGGCGTTCATAGATTTATAAGACGAAAAAATATTTAAAGAAAAAAAAAACAAACTATTTGAGTTAAACTTCATAATTCGTAGAATTTATAAATAAAAGACTTTTAAAAGCGTATACATATGCCATAGTAGGTATGTAATATGCACAAGTTAAAACAAATGGTTAACTGGGTGTATGTAAGCCACAGAAAAATTCATAAATCACTAATTTCATAAATTCATTTAATTTATTCGCCTAGTACCCACAAGGTGAATGACTTGAATGATCTCAGGCTGGTCTCTAGATGTTTATTACAAATTTAATTTAACTTATCCCTAGAGGGGTAGTCCAAGAGAACGGAGTGCCAGATGCTATATATCTCTTTCGCCACGACCACTGTGATCAACTCTTCATACATACAGGGGGTCCTCGTGCCTTTTACGTGTATGATATTGTGTTTTCGAAGGTCAACTGAGGTCTCCACTTACCTCTCTTACCGCTCACTTTTCTATCATAATTTTTATTACCATTCTTTCATCACTTATTCGTTCGACGTGCCCAAACCAGGTGAGCACGTTCTTCTTTATTCTCATCGCTAGTACCTGCCATTTTGTGTATCTCTTTATTGCGGATTCGATCAGCCAATCGGACATTCATCTTTCTTTCATTCTTCCTCTGTAATAGCCACGTTTCGTCTGCCGTATAACATCGTCAGTACCAACACTGCATTGTGTACGGCCAAACGAGCAGCTGTGCTGACGTTTTGCCGTCTCATTAAAAAAGCTAAGGCTCGGTTAGCCTTGATACCGGCAGCAATACGTCTTTTCACATTCATCTCGTATCTTCCATCTCTTCTTAAAAAACATACTTTACAAATATATCATTTCACTTCATTCACTTTTGTGTTTTGTTTATTACAGTTTTTTATTATGGTGTTTCGTTCAAACAATCAATGTGCAAACATGTTACATGAAATCAATCAAAATCTCATCAATTATCTGTTGTCTCTTGTAATCTATATCATCTACAAATGGATATCTCAAGAGTACTTCGTTTTTTTTAATTTACTAAACGGAGGATAATGTCAACTATTTGTCCTTTGTGCCCTGGGCATGCATTTACTCCTGTACATCTAGCCAGGATCAGAGTTTGGGACCACTAACTGTGTGAATATGGTCCGGACGAAGATTCCCTAAATTAATTCAGTCTTTATATAGTACCCCGTTCGCTTAGGCTTTTAAGTTTATGTTTAGTTCTCTATGTTAATTTTATGTAAATAAGTATATTAGATATAACAATATCAATGTATAAGCTAACGACTTTATAAACGATTAATTATTAAGTTATTACTAACTCATTGTTATGTATACATTGTCAATATCGTGTTTTTTTTATTTGATAGGTGAAGGCAGTATTTTAACTAGACCTCTTTTTGACATGCATTCTCCTATTGTGTAACATTGTCTCCTTTTACCATACAATCTCTTTAGTGTGCTTTCCGTAGAACGAGACATTGGCTAAGAGATTAGTGTTCAATTGGTACGCTCGGAACGCCATGAGCAAAAAATAGCAACATTATCAAATGTCACTTTGTCATAGATGTCAGATGTCAACTGTCATCGGCGCACGCCGCATATTTGTTGTGATCGAACGCTGCGCGCATGCGGCGTGTGTTGTTGATCCGCTAGTTATATAGTAGATTACTATTATTATTAACTATCAATCGATACTGTTCAGATACATGATTATTTTATTGATTCAATATGTTAACTCCTCGGTTTAAGTTATCTCAGGACGAGAATCATATATTTATTACTGTCCACGCTCCTTACACAAACATCGGCGAAACGGAGATCGATGTTGATGGGGAAAATTTTCTCTTTGTCTCGAGTCCATATTTTCTGAGGCTACGCCTACCAGGTAAGATAGTTGAGAATGACCGATCTAAAGGTTCATATACGTGTGACTCCGGAGATTTCAGTCTTACTTTTGACAAAGAAACTCCGGGTGAGCATTTTGAAAATCTTGATATGATCACTAGTTTGCTTGCGCCTCGAGATATTCCCGATGTTAATCCAAGCTTAGTTGAAATGCTCGAAGAGGATGGTGTTGCCGTCGCTGAAAGTGAAGAATCGGATGAAGATGAAAGTAATAAATTCGGTTATGGATTTGCAAGTAAAATATCATCTGGTTTTAAGGATATTGGTACAGAGTTCCCTCAGATTTTTGAATTAAGGATACCTGAAAGAGTGCCCATCGAAGAACGAAATTCTTTACGTGAAAAGTATGAAGATCACAAATTTTCAACAGATCACTACTTAGCAGACTTTTTCGATACTGAATTGATAGAACCTTATTTAAACACTACTTTAGCCTGGAATAAGCCAGATTTTAATAAAGATGCGGATTTTACAGAAGAAGAGGTAAATATTTTAAAAGAGTTACCAAACAAACATTTTATACTAAACAAATCTGAGCACAATCAAGTTTTTCTTGGTTTAGTAGATATATTTTTTGGTTATTGTTATGATAAGAGAACAACTTTAAATGAAGGCACTATTGAATCTAGCTGGACTATCAATAAACTATCATCAACATTATGTTGGTTCTGTGTCTTTAATGACATGAAAGAAGTTCTTGTGGCATGCTACAGAAGGGCGCTAGTTTATCCTATCTTTAGAAATTTTGAATTATGCGATAAAGTAAAAAATGATCTTATATCTTTATTAAGAAAAGGAAAGAAATTTGTTATTAAATGTATGATAAATATTTATCAATTATTTAATTTAAGCAATGATGCCAGGTACATATTAAATCAACTATATATAAAAGACTTTCTAATATTCTTACAAAAATGTAGACCAGAGGAGTTTGAAGAATTAAGTAACAATATGGCCAACATTGAAATAACAAAAATAGATTTACAATTGGAGTTAGAAGAATTAGAAGAGGCTGCAAGAATGGTACAAATTGAGGAAACCCAAGTCATGGAAAACGAAATGGCAGTCAAAATGGCATCTATGTCATTATTGCCAGGTGTCAAAAAATGTACTGATTTTTATAGCGACGATGAAACTGATTCATCAGATTCGAGCAGTGATTCTTCAGATTCAAGCAGTGATTCATCAGATGATTCTTCTTCTGATTTGGATTCGGATGACGATTCCTCCTGACGGTACTTCTAGGACGAAAGTGCCATTGGACTGTAAGACTAAATTGTCTGTGAATGAAAAGACTTTATGAATGATACAGGTTAAAGGGTGGTTTAAATATACACTTTACAATTCATAATGGCATATATGCACATTTTATGTATAGTTTATAGTATTTTATGATATTACTCTTCTGTGTTATACAAAACTGTAGCATAAGTTTATGAATAGTAATTCATAAAAAAAATCAGATTCACACTGTATCTTGCACACAACAGGGTAGGCTGAGGTAACCTAGTGTTAAAACACTCCATTCCCTATTTACTATCCAGATGGTATCAAAAATATAATGAAAAGAAACCAAAATTATCTATTCCATATTAAACTAGTTGAAAATACACAACTTAGTAGTTTTGTATAGATAGTATATTTTTTTAGCTTCATACAAAATTTTCAAAGCGTTGTTGTATGTTGAGAGGCAAAACTCAATGCTGCACTTTCTGTTGTTACCATAGTGAGGAAATGGAAAAGAATTGTTCCCTCGAGGAATAGGAATCCGACTCTCAACCATTGCATTTAGAGTCACATTTACAATTCAATTTATTATTAATCGTTAACATTTTTAATATTAGACATGTATCCAAAGTCAATATTAATAATAATAAACAGTACATGAAACATTTCATAAATAGCATAATATAACTTATCTCATAGCAATTTAGTAAAATTTAATAACAGTTGCTAAAAGGAACTTAATAATTCATTAGAAATTAATGTTGTATCAATATAACTTCTGAATATTTACTTCTTTGATAATATAGGTGTTATATTTTATAGTTAAATCTTAAAGAGCCTATATTAATCAAAACTACATATAAAAATTATCATATTTTTTTGTAGTTAAATAATATTACATTTGATGTTATGAAAATATTTTATCATTATGTATGGATGTTAGTGATATTTTAAGACTTAAGATGCTATACTCGGAACTTTCTTATATGTTATAATAATGAAATATACACAATTCAATAAACAATTTGCCTTTTATTCACATTATCAAACCCTGAACGATAAGAGAATTGTTTTAGATATATTTGCATTGCGAAGTAAATTTCATTACAATCCCTATTTATTCCTACGCCCTAAAAGATAGACAAGAATTTCGATAAAATGTAAGGCTTAATTGGCGACGAATACTTAGGATTTTCAAGATACAGGTTCAAATCCCGCTATATTAAAAAATATATATATATATATTTTATTAAATGTTTCCCTCTTTATAGTGTATGAGTAACTTTAAAATATATTAGGACAGTATATTCTTTTAATTAAATTTTAAATCTAAAACTATTCAATCAGGCACCTTTCTTTTAGTAGTATTTCTATTTTCTTTCGCTTGATCATCCAATAATGAGACTGTATTAAAAACATGGAGGTTTATATCCAGAGCAGGAAAATAAAATAATTTGATACAATAAAAAAAATCCCTCAAGTGGAAATTTAACTCGAATCAGATTGAACTGTCAGATTTGTTACAATACAGAAAAATGTTATGTATATTACATTTTATGGATTAGAATAGGGGGCTAATTCGGGGGAATCATTTATTTTCATTATGTAGCTCTGGTAAAACATTGGGCTATTTGGTTTTGCAATTCAACAATAACACCAATCTAACAATATCTTGAAAATTCGGTGGTGTGTAGTGGCCAGAGTGTCTCAACACTAGGATCCATCTGCCTATCCTGCTATATGTGAGATAAAATGATTGGATGGATTTAAAAAAATATATGGAAATAAAATTCATGTTTTCTTTTTATTTACATCTATTAAAATCATAATACATATTATATTATTTGTTCTTAAACAATTTTTAGTTGTATACTAAAAATGTTAGTAAATTTGATTGTAGCCAATTTGATTATTTTCTACAGACAAACCATATAAAATAAATTTATAGACCTCAAGTCTTCATTCTTACACTAAACTAAATAATATTTTTATCTATTAATTAGCTTTTTGGAAATATTCCTTGCTTCCTTTGGGGTTTGGTTTAATTGTGTCTGCATTTGTTTCTGGGTTCCAGTTAGCTGGGCACACTGAAAAAAAAAGACAAAGTTATTCATTATACTTATTTTTTTCTTGATTTTGATAATAAAATTGAGTATAATAGTAAATTAAATACTAAAGAAGCATTTTTATAATTGTGAAATGCGATTCTATAGTTTATCTTATAACAATATTGATAGTTATAAAATGTTAATAATATTGTTGAAATACAATAATATAATTAAATTTTGTCTGCTGGTGTAAAAATATATAATATAAATTGAATTAAATATTAAAACTTTAATTGTTTTAAGTTTCCATATACAGAGGGGTTTGGAATTATAATATGTTATACCATAATTTCTTTAATCTGTTCAGGTAAAAATCTATTGATACTTATTAGGCTCTATTATGTTTACATATATATAATAAAAATTCATCTGTTATTGAGTGACTAATAGTAAATAATAACCAAGCGACCATTACTTATTTAATTAATAAAACCTACCTTCTCCATGTTTATCAGCAAATTGAAAAGCTTTCACTAATCTCAGAGTTTCCTCAACTGACCGTCCCACCGGCAAGTCATTTACAGACAAGTGTCTCAAAATACCATTTCTGTCAATTATGAAAAGGCCTGAAAAGGAAATAAAATATTACAATATGTTGATTTTTTTAGCTTCACATTATATACCGCATCGCAATGGAGATGGACCGTAATGTATGTGGTACCCAAGAATTGGAAAATGTAAGATGGGTGGGATGGGGATGGGTGGGACCAATACAAACGGTGGGAGGATAACATTGCCAAAGTGGCTGGAAAGCTATGAGGAAGAATGGCATACAAACATCCATATTTTTTTAGTTCCATACACATATAGCAGAGCCTTAGTTTGTTATTTGTTCTTTGACGTTCAGTTTGGTGGTATACAGAAAAAAATGTGTAATATAGATTAAAAAATAGCTTACCACGTAGAGCAAAACCGTCATCTAATAAAACATCATAGTCATGTGATATCTTTTTCTTATAATCTGCCAGCAATGGAATGTCTAATTTACCTAAACCACCATCCTGAAAATATGTATCTTTTTAACACATTAACAAAACAATACAATCTAATATAGTAGACAAGTTGTGGTCACTATGAAGTTTTCGGGACTGCCACTACTTGATTACCATATTGTACCTTTTTAAAATATTTACATTGCTTTTCATTATGTAGCTGAGGAAAAGGAAGGTTTTGTTGTCTAATGTAACTCATCCCAGACATATGAGTACAGACCTTTAATTTAATTTAAATGAATTTTCTTACACTTTATTTTACATCATTATTTAAATAAAGCAAACAAGACATAAAAAGAGAAAAAGAACTATTAATGCACAAAAGGCTGTCATATTATAGATAGATACATTGACAGTATGTAAAGGAATACCTTTCTTGGTGTATTGATCCACGCAAGATGACTGAATTCGGAATCAGTAGATACTCCAATCACTTGACAATCAATACTTGCAAATTCCTTAGCCTTATCACTGTAGGCAATTAGTTCAGTTGGGCAGACAAAAGTGCTGAAATTAACGAAATATTACATCAATAACGGCAGGGGTTAAATTCAAATCCATTCTTTTTACAGTCAGAATCTGCTTGTACCGTGTGATCCCAGCCTAGAATAGGATCCTGGTACTGGTGGTGTCGTAAGAGGCGACTAAAGTACGTGTGGGTCACGTCGCCAGCAATGGCAACACGCATGGGCAGACTCGACCGTATCATTACCACCCCTGGCATTTAAAATCGGCGTGAAGTAATGACTTTATGCCATTACATTTCGCATCAGGTAATGCCGGGCCCCGACGCCCAACCCACCTTACAGGCAGGCAACGCACCTGTACCTCCTCTGGTGTTGCATGGGGTCGTGGGCGGCGGTGATCACTTACCATCAGGTGACCTGCACCCGCAGCAGGCGACCCGCTTGTTTGCCTTGTCTTTTCCATAAAAAAAAAAAATGTTTGGTTGGTTGATGCTCAAATTTATAAAGTTTGATCATTACAATAAATCCTACAAATAGTAGTGTAGCGTAGGGAGATAGGGAGTTAGCCTAGTGGTAAGTGTCCATTTCCCAATTTCTACGAGTGAAGAAATGAAAATATTAAATACATAATTCTTCTGAATGAGAATAGATACCATAACATTGGCATTAACAGTCATATGCTGAACCGCTGCGCCACAATAGCTTCAAATTATTGAAAGAATTTATTTATAGTATTAATTTATAAGTAAATTTAAAAAAAAATGCTAATTTGTTGTAAACATGAATATTAATGAGTACTTACAAGTCCAAAGGGTAGAAAACAAGAACAACATATTTTCCATTAAAATCAGCCAGTTTTATTTGATTGAATTCTCCATTTACAACAGCAGTTGCTGCAAAGTCAGGAGCTGGATTTTGTATTTTTGGAACTAATACTGTACTTGCTGCGAAATAAAAAAGTATATACATTTTATTAATATTATTAAATTGTTTATAACTTTAGTATCAAAAAGGTTAGAAAATATACCAATAATAAAAACTTAAAAATATAAAATATATATAAAAGTTATCTAAGTAAAGAACAAGTGAGGAACAAATTATTATTGAAAATATTAATAACATACAGGCATATAAAATATAGATAAATATCACATAGTTTCAGATTATGTAATACTTACTAGTTGAAAAACATGATTTTTTTGTTGCTGTTACAGCTGGGGTCAGTACCTGTTAAAAGAATAAGGATATAAATGATTTAATCGTTACATATTATGCAAACTTTTACTTCTTTTATATAAATATTTACCCTGCGGATGCATTGCTTGACTAAAAATGACATTGTATAGGATGATTAGTTTAAGTTGTGTAACTTTGTATAAAGATA
>JAATLQ010038660.1:112235-212590 GCA_013421005.1 Heliconius erato x Heliconius himera
AAAACCGACTGGTTGTGGGTTCGATCCCCACTCGAGGAGATGAAATATTTACTTAAATTTATATTTCCATTTCTTCGCTCTGGTATCGAGGTTAAGCGCGGCGTTGAGTTCTGCTACTCAACACGCAATGCCGCCAGAATTCGGCAGAAAGTGGGGGAACGGAGTGTCTTAACACTAGGTTCCCTCTGCCTACCCTGCTGTGTGCGGGATACAGCGTGAAGCTAATTTAATTTTTTAAATTTTTAATATCTAGTCCTCTAGTTGGACTCAAGTATTTTAAGTATTTTAAGCCTGTAATGTCAAATACAATATAATGCTGGAAAATATTGATATAATTATGTTATTAGTGCTACGGCACGCTTGGAACGCCAAAGACAAAGAACAAATATATATGGGATATATTTAAGATACATAAATTTTAATTTAAAGATACATTTCTTATGGAAAAAACAAGGCAAACGAGCGTTTGGGTCACGTGATGGTAAGTGATCACCGCCACTCAAGACGTCGTGCAACACCAGAGGAGCTACAGGTACGTTGCCGACCTATAAGGTGGACGCGCTTTTTGAAGGTACTCATGTCATATCGACCTGGAAACATTGCTGCAGGTAGGACATTCCACAAAACCGCACAGTCGTGGAGTTAGCTTAGTTTAATTTATTAGTTTCATAATTATTGTACTCTTACTAGTACATAAATATAATATGTAGTGTCCAGGCCAAACGCCTGTTATAATTTAATAGCAACCATTTTTAAATCACATATGCTCGTAGGTGATATAAATCATGTATTTTAATTTATCTTACAATTACTCTAGCACAGCCTTGTAAAATTCTTTCTCGTTCAACTCAAGAATTACACGTATTCACACTTAAAGTTGCTGTTTTAATTATAACTCCAAGAAATGAACCTGATCGAGGGAGAATTCCATTATACATAGTACATAAAATAATTTAATATGCCAAATTATGCTCTGAAACAGTTTCCTTATTTTGTGTCTATTTACCCTGTTCTACCTTCTGAAGGCATTGCGTGTTGAATGGCGGAGCTCAACGCCGCGCTTTTTCTCGACACCAAAGCGAATAAATGAAAATATAAATGTAAATAAATATTTTGAGTGGGAATCGAACCCACAACCAGTAGATTATACAGTCACACATTGTGATCTTGCGCCACGACTGGCCTCGTGACGTAATATATTTATTATTCTGAGATAAAATCTTTACTTTTTGTACATTGGATTGGAGACAAATATTTTGGCTAGTTACAGAACAGTGGAAAAAGATTTTTTTTATATTGAACATGTGGCGTTGTGTGAATGTTAAGCTTAATGAAAGAGTTCTATCTGAATTCTTTTTGTACGAAATTAATTACATTTTATGTGCTACAATGTTCTATATTTTTTTTGTCACAAAATTTATACAAATAGTTATTTCATTTAATTATATTTTGTAAATACCTTGTTATTTATAAAATATAAATTACTTAATTCAATCGTAAATAAATAATGATTTATTGCACGGTAAATATGACAATCTGTTTAAAACAAAGACAGTAATGTCTTATGGGATTATGCTTATCTTACCCACTAATCTAAAATGAAAGGCTCAACGTGATGAGTTAACGCCTTGAATAGGAAATGAAATAATAATCGTTAAACAAACTGTTATTTGTTGTTGTAACGGAATTGTATTAGAAGTTTAATATTATTTATTAATAAAGTATTTTTGGATGATATTTGTGAGTTGTATAATTAAAATAATTATCATTTATGAATTTGATCCTCAAGTGGGGTATTTTTTTTGGTGGACGCTGTATCCCATAGTGGGTAGCAGAGGTAGATAGAGAGATTTTCCTTTTCCATTTTTTTAGTTTCTCGTTTTCACTACGCAATATAGAGATCCTGAGTATTATAGCACGGTGGACAAGAAAACTTAGCGTTGTGACACTGTTCTTCGCTATCTGCTCAAATTCTAGACACTGTGTTGACTATTAAATGCAAGAACTAAACCTAACCTAAGCCAGAGGGAAATAATAAAAACATTTCTTCCTTTCTAAATAACATAAAAATCACAATCACAAAAAAATCTGTCCCAATACACCATTATGATCTTACCTCTGTTCTTCTAATTATTCGCTAGAGAATTTAAAAAAAAATATAAAACAATTCTAATTCTAAGTAACAAGTATAATATTTGAAATAACGAACTCCATGTCTGCCACTTTATGTACGTGCATGTAAGCCATTTCGCTAATTAGGCATTACGAAAGTTGGTGCACTATAATATACTGTTTACAATATTTTGTTCAAACTAAAAGCTCCCTCACATTACTTATATTAGATACTTACAGTAAGCTTACTTTGAAGTTAATAAAGACGATACTCTTTGATGATTTTTGTAAAAGTTCTGAAACAAATGTAACTTAAATCTTAACTTAACTATTAAATATATAAAATTAAAAGAAATAGAAACATAAAAGTAAAAGAAATAGAAATTTAAATAGATATGCATTAGCTTCACACTATATTGAGTGTAAGTTTTGAGCAACTTTTTCTTCGTAGCGCAGTGGCACAAAATGTGACTGTAAATCGATTGGTTATTATTGGTTCGATCCCTACTCGAGGAAATGAAATATTTATCTAAATTTATATTTCCATTTCTTCGCTCGTGTCGAGGCAAAGCGCGGCGTTAAGTCCTGTCACTCAACACGCAATGCTTCCTGAATTCGGCCGAAAGTGGGGAAAGGAGTGCCTTAATACTAGGTTCCCTCTGCCTAGCCCGCAGTATGTGGGATAAAAAAAAATAATAAAAAAATGTTAACTGAGAATATTTACTTAAAATTGTTAATTGAGACTTTATACACACACGGAATACATCTTATTTCACCGTAAAACGACATAATGAAATAAGGCGCAAATATGAATTATATTGTGTAAGTTTTGAGCAACTTTTCCTTGTGAGGTCGTGGGATAGTATGAAAGTTTATTCAATTTCTGAGGGTCGCTACTTAGAATATATATTAGGTTTGACCACATCATATATTCATATTAACTTTTCAGTAGGTACATCTTGTATCTAATATTTTGCTTGTTTTTGTACATCTGAAGAATTTCACGTTACAGGTTATAAAGAAAAAATGTAAT
This sequence comes from Heliconius erato x Heliconius himera, assembly GCA_013421005.1. Classification (NCBI taxonomy): domain Eukaryota; kingdom Metazoa; phylum Arthropoda; class Insecta; order Lepidoptera; family Nymphalidae; genus Heliconius; species Heliconius erato x Heliconius himera. Next base: position 115,381 of record JAATLQ010038660.1, read on the forward strand.
GAACAACCTTGTGTTCTCTCTATAGAAATATTTAAATATTGCAAAAACTATCTAAAGAGTTTCTCCGAAGACTATAAATGAGCAGTGAGTAGAGTATGATAATATAGATCATCTACTTTAAAATTGAAAGGCACTCCGCTGGACTTACAAACACATACTAATTAAAATAAAATCAAAACTTAGAAGGACAGAAAAAAATAAATAATTATGTTTCTTTATACAGAATGCAATGAAATGGAGGATGATGGGTCCAACATTAAAAAAAATAAATTGGCAAGTTTTGTCCTATAAAATAGGTTTTGACCCCGGCATAGAAACTTCCCGATATAATTATATTATGTTATTGATATTAAATTGAAAATGCATATCATATTAAAAAAAAAACTAGTAGTCAGTTTGATCATAACATTTATATTTAACATCTGTCAACTATTCTTACAATTACTTTAAATATGCATTTGAAAATTTTAAATGTTGAATTTCGAATTTTGAGAGTTTACATATGTATTTACATATTACCCAAAAGTAATAAAAGTAACATAGCAGCTCGTGGCTGCTACCATCAGCAAACACGAGTTTCCATAACTTTAAGCCCTTTGGGGCTTGGGGAAACAAATTCTTTTTTAAACTTTAACATTATACACAAATGATAACTTTCCCAATTTAAATTTTAGTAGATGGACCAAAACAAATATATTTCAAACAGATGCCTATCTGTTAAAAATACATTTTCGTACAAATGAAATTTTATTTATTAAATATTAATTTTCCAAAGTATATACGAGTTAAATACTCATAATTACTATTTATTTTATTTCTGCGATTGGCAACATGATAGGCGGAGGAAGCCATCATGAAGGAGCAATAGCGTAAAGTTTAATGAAATAAACGTCAAAACTTGGGCCCGACATGGAAACCGGCGTATCGGTGAAACTTTGAAGCTAAGGGAAAATTGGAAAAATTACCCATCAAAAGTACTCAATGATATCATGTAATTGAAAATCGATGTTCTGATTTCGGCATATTCCCTTGATCCATGACTCGTGTGCATTCTTAACATATTCTTTCCATATTCCCTCATTTTTACCCGAATGTGTTCTGAAAATTTCTTTTATTATCAAAATATACATAGGTATATATGTTTGTGAAATACGAATTCAGGTACATAACATCTAAAGGACGCGGCTTCGCCCGCATGGTGAAATGGAAATAACTAAGAGTTATGGCACATGATATAATATTAAAATTGCCCAAATAAGAGAGGTAGTTCTGATTGCAAATATAGTGGGTTACATCGAAACTACTAAAGTAATGCTAAATAGCAATGGAATTCCAACCAAAAAAAATTTTTTTTAATTAGATTATATTAGCGCGTTCAACCAGTTCAATCTCTAAAGTCAGCATTCAAAGACTACGAATTAACATGTAAATTTTAAATAACAATATTTAAAAAAATTAAGTCGTGGTCAGTCGTGGCGCAAAGGCACAAAGTGTGACTGTAAAATCGACTGGTTGTGGGTTCCATCCCCACTCGAGGAAATGAAATATTTATTTAAATTTATATTTTAATTTCTTTGCTCTGGTGTCGAGACAAAGCGCTCCTGAGAGTGAGGAATAGAGTGTCTTATTACTGGGTTCCCTCAGCCTACCCTGCTGTGTGTGGGATACAGCGTAAAGCAATTTTTTTAAATAATAATATACAAAAACTTGCATATAAACCTATGTACCTTTTATATATAGTGCTGCGTTAAAATCTTATAATATAATATGGCGAAAATGTTGTGTAAATGTTTGTACGCGATTATATCGTACTCGGAACTTGAGATCCAGCTTTGACCCACATATGGCGTATAAACTTTTTTATTTGATTTTCCCGGGATATCTAAGCTTGGGAAAGATGTCACCAAAATCCAAACCTTCTTTTAAAAAATATATTATTTGTAGTATTATTAATTAATTTACTTTGTATGTTTAGAAATACTGTTTATCTAAATTTATAATAAAGTCGTAAAGGATCGGTGTATGTACATGGATGACGGAAGAAAAAAATATTGAAGGCCTTTATTAATGTAAAAGAACCCAAAATAATGATTATTTTTCTGTTTGTCTGTTATGAATCTTTAGCTTTTAATTTGTATGATGATAAAAACACCGAGATTTAAATTTTTAGGATCGGAATGGGAGTTTACGCGGAAAAAAATGCCCTTGCCATTCATGCGTAAATACAGTCCGAAATATGGTATAGTTAAATATATATATTTTTTAAATAGACCATTTTTTTTTAAATTACGAAGTAAGATCTTATAATTGAAACAAAGGAAAAAATCCGGAATGTAAAAATTTATAGATATTTCATAGAAAAAAATAATTAAAAACTTATATTTGTACTTCATTTCATACAAAATAAGTGTATATGCCCGCAAACTTAAGTTTGTTAACTTTATTTGCCACGTCATGAAAACCTATAAGGCATTCCTTAATCACAATCCTAAAATTGGTACAGAGGCCTTGGTGAGTAAGTCCGACTCGCGCTCGGCCGATTTTTCCTTAAATATACTTAAATAAACATTCGTATATTTCAAGCGGGCGTAGCCGCACGGGCCGCTTTTAACAGAATAATTTTCATGCAATAAGAACCCAAACTTAATAAGTCACTTAAAAATAAGTAGTAGTAATAAGTAGTTTTAAAACGAATGTTCAAAGTTATCTACTTTTAATCTTTATGTCACTAAAAGACAAAAAATAAATTTCATCCATAAATTTTATTCAAATAAAACAGAACACATTTTTATTATACGTACCCATATATAAAATTAAAGAAATAAATATAAATGGATCACTTCTAATCTTCCTTTGTCAATAGACATTCTATTTACTTTGAACCTATAAAAAATATAAATAAATGATACTCACGACGTTAACCATTCAAGTTACAGTCGAAAAGTAGAATTCTTGCAGTACTTTTGCCTAAAAAATTCAATTAAGTCGTATTAGTCGTCGTAAGCTCCTGAGGAGGACTGGACCCTTTTAAAGGATCAGATTAAGGCATTCCTCTTTGCATTTAACTGATCGAATTATATTGGTTCGCTGAAGCCGCTACTTAGAAAAAACCGGTAGAAGAGAGTGGCTCTATGTCGATAAGGGTAATTTAACCTTTGCCATATAATATTCTTATTTTTTTTATTTCACTATGTATCCCGCAAACAGCACGGTAGGCAGAACCTAGTGTTAAGACACTCCGTTTACTAATTTCCACCGAATTCTGGAGGCATTGTGTGTTGAGGCATGGTCCTTGGTACCAAAGCGAGAAAAGAACTTAAAACCTGTTGTGGTTACATTTACATACTGGGACCCCTGTGCCACGACTGGCCTCATATACTTATTTAAAATATAACTTATTTAAAGACATTACGATCGTACATTTTAATCGTATTTTACTTTGAGGTTAAGTCTATATATAGTAACTTATGTAGTCAAACTTAACCTCAAAGTTAAATAAAAAGGTAAAATTAAAAAGTAAAATATTACAAAAATATATATAAAATAATTAAATGCCACAATGGTAATTGAAGAACGTACATTGTGCTCTTCACTTCATTGTTATATTCGCAATAACCCAGGTTTTTCTTTTAATTTTTTTATTCATAGATATAATATATTGTAGGCAGTGAGGAACTGATAGCATGTCACTGGCTTCTTTATATCCTATTGACAGTTGTTAGTATAAGTATAAGTGTCCTAGGAAAAACCTTACTTTTGCCTGACCAGCACACGTGTATTTATTTTTTTTTTCACGGGACACTTGGTTCCCAGTGGTCAATTGGAAATTATGATTATCCTATATATTCATGTCTAAAATATATTTTTCTAAGGTAGGCAGAGGGAACCTACTGTTAAGAAAACCAAAGTGCATACGGAATAAAAATCACCATATAAAATAATTTATCGTAGAGCGCATAACAAAATCTGTCAACTTGATGAAATTCCCCGATTTTTCTTAAAATTTAAAAAACTTTCTCATAACCGTAACATAATCTGCTATTTATGTAAAGGTTTTTTTAAATTTTAAACCTTAATTTTTGGTTGCTAAAATCTCTGGATGGAACTTATAACTTAAAATATACCGTTTATTCTTATCTGTTTAACAGATTTATCGTGCAGTCATTCATTTGAATCAAAAATTTTATTGTTAAAATTAGAATAAATTATTTTAAGCATATTACATCACAAAACTTTCCATAGATAGCTTTCAAAGCTTCACCGCCCCGCGCTAATTCACAAAGGCTTATTCGCAGGTGGCATATATAATATTAGGACGAGACTAATTCGGGCGTACCTAGTTTAAAAAAGTCGGATGTGTTTGAACTGACTGATTTTGTTTATTTTATAATATTTTTTTGATTAAATATTATATACGAAATAAGGATTCTTAGGTTTTATTCTCTAAATCAAAAAAAAAACCATATAGATAAATAGTAAAAAAAAAAATGAAAAGGAAAGGATTTTTTTAAATTTATTTAAATGAATGAATGAATTATTTTTAGATTCTGGAATTAAGTTCTGCCACTCAACACGTAATTTTTATAATTGCAGTTGATATTGGGGAACGATGTGTCTTTACAATAGTGTCTCTCTGCCTAGCCTACCTAGGGTAGGGACCCTAAATGCGGTTTACAGGATGCGGGCGCAAACCTAAAAATAAACATTACATCATTTGAGAGAACAAATTAAAGCTATCCTTTCAATGCTAGTGCTGTTTAAAATGAATTTACTTTTAATTAAGACTGCAAGTCCTTTCATGTAGTGGTTTCGATTTAAAATCGTCAATGAATGTTTAAAATCCGTATACGATTTAAACGTTCACATAGTTTTAATTAAATGGTGAAAATAAAATTATAATATACTTATATGTACAAGTATAGAGCACAGTCGAAACTACTGGAACTTGAAATTTATCATGTAGATATGTATGTAGTAGGTTAAAGACGGAACTTTACCCGGTTTCCGCGAGCGTACCGGGCCCAGTAAGGACTAGACGAGTCGAAGACTAGTAAACAGCATAAAGGACCATGTGAGTGGGAAGAATGGAAGTGTTCTAGGGAGCGGAGCGAGTAATATCAAAATTAATAAATTAAACAAATAATTAAAAAAATATATATTTTACTTGAAACCTATTTTATTTTTATATGTTTTTTTATACTATTTTATTTAACCTATTTTATTCTAACAGGAGTCCGTTCCGCCCAAGAGACCCTAAACACAAGTGGGAGGACAGGAAACCATAAAATGTTATATTTTAATACAAGTTGTAGGTCTATTCCGATTATTATTACTTAAATAATAATCAGTAATAAACAGTGCATGTTTCCACATACACGTACATATATATACATATATTAAAGTAATTGGTAACTTGAAACATTTACCGTTCGACTTCCATATCGATTAACTCCGGATATTATTGGGAGGTTGTCTTAATTGCTGTCGCTCTGGAGGTACCAGGGATTAATGGTTCGTACTTGCTGCGATCTTTAATTATATTACATATATTATAAGTTATTGGAAATTTGATTTCTGTTTGAAGTAAAAATATGGGCAGCTTCACGTTTTATCCCATATGGAAGGGTTGGCCTAGAAAAAGTTGGTTGTTTGGTTGAGAGGCAGAATTTAATGCTCTGCTTCTTACCACAGTAAAATATGATCGTATAAATAGGTAATGAAGTAAAGATTTTTTCGAAAAAAGGAGATCGTGTCCACAGCCATCGTGTTTACACTCAGATGCTGTTTCACTGCGCCACAGTGGCTAGTGGCCCCCGCGCCGCTTCGCTCGCTTGATGTACCTATACAATTATTTATTTAATATTATTTAAGTGTATTTAGGGAAAATTCATTGATTATTTTACTACAGTTATTTATACTGTTAAACATTTAATACATTATACCATAAATAAGTTATTTCAAAAGCTTAGTTGTTTTATATATATCTAGGTAGGCGATATATATTATATTTATATATGTATAGTTTTGATTTAAAGATTTTGTATAATTTGGCTATTATATAATAATCACTCAAAGCGGGCGAAGCCGCGTTCGGGCCGGAGTTTAAATTACGTGGACAATTTATTATCTGTATTTATTTATCGTGAACGTCATCAGGGGCTTATTCAGATGAAAGCTCAGATTTATATGAAATCTGCTTTCACACCATACTGAATTTTAATTGTATACAATTATACTTTCACGGATAAAATGGAACGTTAAAACATTATCTTTCCGAGATTTTTCCCACGGCTCTTTAGCGTGAACTGAAAACGAATAGATAAATATTTTTAGGATAAGTCTATACTAATATTACAAAACTTGAAGAGTACGTATGAGTAGGTACGTAACTGAAATAAATATATTTATAAGCACTTACCTAAATATTTATCATTTAAGAACAGCATGAGTTAGGTAAATAAAAATACTATAATAGTGTAATAAAATAAGGTTTTTTTAGTTTTCAGGGTTACATTTTTGTTACAAAAAAGTTTACATAAAATTTCTGGGGTGGGCACAGGACTATACTGGGGTAGGCACGGGCTACCCGGCCTCTTCTATTTCTACGCCCAAGAGTGAAGGATGAACGAGAAATGTTTTGAAACTAATTCATATACGAGGAGGCTTTTTTCTTTTTCTTTCTCTCTTTGCCCATATATTATATGCGGAACATAGCTTGAATAATTTTAATAAATTAGAACATAAAAAAAGCTTGTAACAATACAATAACTGTGAATAGAAAGACGAAGGTAATGATTTCCCCATAGGTTACTTTGCTGTTCATTTTTAATTTTTTATTTTATTGTTTACGACTAGCAAGTTATTACATTCATAATTTTAAATTGAATATAATAGACGAAATAAAAAATAGAAAAAATATATAAAATTAATCTAAAAAAAACTTAATAAAAGTTGTAATAGCCGTATAAGAATTTTGACGTACTTTGATGTTTCCAAATATACGGGGGCCGTGTTTTCAAATATAAAAACAACGGGGCGCCGGTTGAAATCCCGCTACGTTAAAACTTTTATAAATCTAAAAAAGTATTTCTTTTTCTTAAGTGTAACACTTTAAAAGTGTTAAAAATCTATACTAAATCTGTAGAAGAGTCGTTTGTAATTTAGAGAGCATATTTAAAAAAAATAGCCAGGGTGTTAAAGGATAACTAACAGAATCCATTTCCCACATTTTTGGAATTTTTGTCTTTTTATTTGTTTATATTTAAATTAAATTAATTAAATTATCTTTACTTTTTTGGACAACATTTAAAAATTTGAACGTAGGGGGATTTGAACTCGCACTTCTGGAAGCCACTAAATTTGTCTTTTTTGATTGTGTCTGAAGAAAAAAATGCTCTTATATTGTGTATAAATATATTCGGCAGTATTATTTCATAACTTAGATGCGACACGCATCGGCATTGCATGATTGCACCCGTGCATACAGACGCTAAGGGTATGCCTAAAAAAAACGGAACCTTTATAAGATCAATTTGTTGTTTGTCTGTCAAGACACACTTAATATGAAAAATATTGTCACATGTCATTTGCAAATATCAAAGTAGTAGGTAATATCAAAGACTTGTAAATATCGCAAATAATATAAGTTTAAGAAAGTTCGTCGTTCAATATTATATATTTATCTTTGGCAACGTCAAAACGGTCTCCCGTTTACTGAAATTCCTTGATTTTGAATATGATGATTCTGCTTAATGTGACATGAATGAAACTCCTCCTTTTAAGCTTGCTTGTTAAAAATTACGTGCTAGCTCTCTATTATATAAAAATATAAAATATATATTTTTAACATTTTTAAAGTGTTACTAAAAATATCATATTATAATCAGCTTCACGCTGTATCCCGCACACAGCATGGTAGGCAGAGGGAACCTAGTGTTAAGACACTCCGTTCCCACATTCTGCCGAATCCTGGAGGCATTGCGTGTTGAGTGGCAGAACTCAACGCCGCGCTTAACCTCGACACCAGAGCAAAGAAATGGAAATATAAATTTAAATAAATATTTCATCTTCTTGCGTGGGGATCGAACCCACAACCAGTCGGTTTTACAGTCACACCTCGTGCCGCTGCGCCACGACTGGCCTCGTATTATATATTAAATAAATTATTTATAATTATTAAATATTGTTTTTTATTTGTTATTTATTGTGTGTGTGTGTGTTTCCACATTTAGGAAAAAAAAACTTATTTAGAAATCGTATAAAAATTTTAAAGTAGCGGGGCTCGACCGTGCACCTGTTGGAATCCGACTAGGCGCTGTGACCACTAAGCTATACGTTCTCATTAAGCTACGTTGAAATTTGCCTTCGTTAATTCAAATATTTATTACTTAAAACTCTTCATATTAGATATGAAGACGCAGATCGTGCCTGGTCGTGCTTGTTCTCCGCTCTCGCTTGCTCTCGCGGCTCAGGCGGAACGTGACAGAGTCAAGCTTTTTCGTGCGTGCAGCCGGTGTTCATCCTGTGACCTTATCACGTCATTTTTGACGTGATAAGGTCAGGTAGGGACATTTCATAAATATATGTAGGTGTACATAGAAATAACAAATATTACATATAAAATATTTTTGAAATAAAATAAAGTAAATAATTAAAGATTTCGATCAATTATACACAAGATAAATTGACAAGATCGTAGATTAGAGAGCTCGAATTGTAACTTTACAATGAAATTATTGTAGTAGTGTACATAGCAGTTAGCATTCAAAATAGGTAGTAGTAATTTAATTTGTATTTTAAACAGAACAACATTTTCACGTCAGAGCGATATCTTTTTTGAATATATTTGTATGTTACAAATACAAAAAACACGGAACAAACGTAGACTTTATTCAATTCTCAAATATCAAGATATTTAAAAAATACTTTATGTAAAGTTGCTGCTTCATATTTGAAGCCAGTCGTGGCGCAGGAGCACAAAGTGTGACTGTAAATCGACTGGTTGTGGGTTCGATCCCCACTCGAGGAGATGAAATATTTACTTAAATTTATATTTCCATTTCTTCGCTCTCGTGGCGAGACAAAGAGCGGCGTTGAGTTCTGCCACTCAACACGCAATGCCTCCAGAATTCGGAAGAAAGTGTGGGACGCAGTGTCTTAACATTTGGTTCCCTCTGCCTACCCTGCTGTGTGTGGGATACAGCGTGAAGCTGCATCATATTTGAATTTTTGGGACCAGACGAATTTTCAGGACCTACTTAGATCGCATTGAAAAGCATGCTATTGTTACTTCGGTAACATGAACACCATCAGACTTTTACATCCTACTTCACATACAACTTCTAGTAGGTAACAGTTAAATTACGACAATAAACAATCTGTGATCTACAAATTAATTCATTCATATATATGACTATAAATTCACATACATATTTATATGAAAATGTAACAATCTCGTCAAAATTTAATTTCTCTACTTATAAAAATAACAAGAATTCTATTAATGTTGTGCTCCTTTCAAAAGACCTTTAATTATTAAGAGTTATCTCGTATCGTCGATCCCCGGTGTGTTCGCGGGTCGAGCTATGGGACCAAGTTATAATAAATCGGAAATGAATTTCTTAAATTTCTCATCAAATATACTCAAGTTCAAATAAGATTTATTCTATTTATGTATTGACCTGAATGCTATATTTAAATATAATCTATAATATAATAAAATAGTGAGGACATATGTCTGTATGTTGAATATATTTGTAAGAAAATAATATTGGGGAGAGTAAATACACATCATAGCCTAGCAGGGTTGCCATGAAATAAGTCAACTACTGTCTTGTCTTGTTTTTGTCTCTTAAGCCTCATAAAATATTAGGTAACAAGACGACTGTACGAATACATACATATAGAAGTTTTCATATCAATAACATTGGTATATAGATATTTGAGGCCAGTCGTGGCGCAGGGGCGCAGAGTGTGACTGTAAAATCGACTGGTTATGGGTTCGATCCCCACTCGAGGAGATAAAATATTACTTACATTTATATTATAATTTCTTCGCTCTGGTATCGAGGCAAAGCGCGGCGTTGAGTTCCGCCACTCAACACGCAATGCCTCCAGAATTTGGCGGAAAGTGGGGACACTTTCCGCCGAATTCTGGAGGCACGGTGTGTCTTAACACTAGGTTCCCTTTGCCTACCCTGCTGTGTTGCGGGATACAGCGTGAAGCTGATTTTAAAAAGTACATATTTTAATATACACGCATTTGTCTTATCTATAACTCTTCTCTACCATTAGTCCAATTTATATGTCATAAGTTGAAATTGGATAGCTAACTTCTCAGGCTCTTTATGCATAAGCATCCTTTCGAGAATCGATTATGTCGTACAATTTGTAGAGAAAATTCAATGGGAGCGTGGTTCCTGTACTATTAGATTGTCGACTTCAGTTCAAGTGGTCTGTTTGACTTGGGTACTTCAAGATATTTAATCTTGGAAGCTGGAGGGAACCATCGTCCATATAGAATTTATCTTATTTATATGTTCTCTTATGTTTTAAGTTGCACTTATAAAATTGCCGTATTTTGTATGGAGAAATGTTAATTGAATGTTATATTGGGGAATTCTTTATAGTAAGCAAATTAAGGTTGTGGGTTCGATCCCCATTAGAGGAGAAGAAATACTTCCTAATGTAGTGTCTTAATACTAGCTTTCCAGGTTACCTCTGTTTCCACATATTTCCTGAAGCTAGAAGTTCCCGAAGTGACACAGAAATTTTTTCAATAGTATCCAGATAGTCAATTACACAAAAAGAAATAATAAAATATCATATAAAAAAATTGATTAATGTTTTATTTTCATTTTCTCGCACAGCACTTTAGTAGCACAATGCATGGCGTACCACTTAACAAGTATTCTTGAATTTTTATGTAAAATCGTAAAGCGTTTAATCTAAGCATATTTTTGTATATAGAAAAATTCAACGGCCTCAACATGCAATGGTTCCAAAACTCGGCGGAAAGTGGGGAACGGAGTGTCTTAACACTAGGTTCCTTCTGCCTATCCTGCTGTGTGCGGTATACAGCGTGAAGCTGAATTTTCAATGACAAAAGGGGAAATTAAAGCATCATACGTATAAATTTTAGCCTAAGTCAATATCTAACCAGTATAATGAACACAAGTGCCGTTGACAGTGATAAGTTGTATTTTAATATAAAACTAGCTGTAATATATGATATGGAAATTTTCTTTTATTAAAACATCATCCATTCTGCTTGCTGCCTTTTGTCTAAACATGTTTTTTTTCTCATGAACAAAAAAAAGTTATTTCATGGCGTTATTCGAAAAAAATATTTTTTGTATAATTTATCCCCTTGTTTTATTTTTTTTAACTATTCAAAAGACTTACTTAGATAAAGAAAGAGATAATATGTGACCACCGTAGTGCATTGGAGCAGCGTCAGTGATATATATTCAGATGAATTGATTATTTCCATTTCCTTGTGCTCTTGTATGTCAAAGCGCGAGGTTGAGTTTCGGTGCTCATTACGCAGTGCAACGGGTGGAATATGGAGAACGTATCGCCTCATCTCCTCTCTATCCTCTAAAATAGTCATTAATGTAGAAATGCTTGTAATATACAGATATTTTTTATTTATAATTTTTGTATGTGCTTATGTGCGATTGCACAAAAAACTCAAATCACAGTCAAATCCTATGAGTACTCTAAAGAATATTATAGTATAAAAACATTTAGTTAAATCTTCACTACGCAAGATAAAGCTAACAGCTATATAAAATAAAGTGCATCTGTAAGGTTCTTAAAACTTCGAAGACTGAATCACATTATCTTTGTTTCTGCTTCGGTTGTATCTTATACTATAATAGAAGTTTATATGTTAAAGTTTTCATTTTTATTTGTTAGAGTCTGTCGTGGCACAGCAGCTACAGGTTCTGACTGTAAACGCCACGGTTGTGTGTTCGATTCCCACTCGGCGAATAATCTATTTTCATTTTTTCGTTCTGGAAACAAAACAATGTTGAGTTAGCTTCAACACGAAATATCTAACGTCAGTTTCTTTCTGTATAACTGCATGAAATCACATGTTTTCTTTTTTTTTTAAATTAAAAAAGATGTTTAGATATATGGTTTGCCTGACAGATTTTTAGCAAGATAAGCAAATTATACTTATTTATCTACTGCAAACTGTGTTTACATCAGAAAATGTATTTTTTTCAGCTTATCGTAACGTAGGCCTTCATCATAGTAGCGTTTGGAGCTCGTTCTCTCTGACTACTCTGGTAGGGACTCAACGTGAAGCTAGATTAAATTAGATGTGAAACCAAAATAAATAGTTTGAGGTAAGCACATTGAAAATTAAATCGAATAAATAGCTCATCTTTCTATTTAATTTATATTATTTAAAAAAAATAGTTAGTCCTACTTCCTATCTTTATAAATAATATGGTAAGAATAGATCCTAGGTAATCGACAGGTATTTGAAGCCGGTTTAACGTTCTGGATAACTTTTGTCATAGCTAGACATGATATTCTCATTTTTGTATATAAAGAAATATTATAATACGGTAACAAATTTATGTAAAATATGAGTAAAATAAAATTAATGACATCTGAAGCACTCTATTTGTGGTTTACGCAATTCCAACCGTCTCATGTTTAGTCCTAAAATAATACCTTGAAAAATATTGAAACATTCATTTTATGTTATGTAATTTATTTTGTGAAGTGTTTTTCTTAATAACATTATATACATAATATAATTTATAATATAATTTCTGTATAAAATAAATTTATCTGCTTAAGATCTAAGTAAATAAGTATGTTAACAACATAAATAAGTTGTAACAAGCGTATAAGAATGTCAACGCAGTTCGATGAAAACGTATGGTTTAGTTGGTCAGAGCGCTTGACGTAAAATTTTTTATACATTTTCTTAACAAGTACTTTTCCTTCCTAAGTATGGAATAACATTTTAAAAATGTTAAAAAATAAATTAAAAAGTAAATAAGTAGCTTCACGCTGCATCTCGCACATTCTTTATATGCATTTGTGGTTCTTAAAATAGAAGGTTCAAAAAAGTATTGTGAAATATTCTTTCCACCCAAGTGCATTAGTCAATTTACAGTCTGTGCTAGGATAGCTTTACACTATCAAAATATATGTACTCTATAAACATTATCTGATTATAGTAGACTGGTAAAAAACGGAAACACTTATGTAAATATATAAAAAAATGATTTAAATTTATATATAATATAATTTTATACTGTTTCGAAATGAAGAAAATGTACTCAACATTTTCTAAAATGTTGTTATTGAGCTGCGCCTATGAAACGTTCAGAGATTATTCTATACTAATGCTAGTAGTATTTAACATTACTTTTCGCTACAGCCCTTGAAATTAAAAAAAAAAATTAAGCTTATTTAAAAACTATTAATGATTCAATGTTATTTCCAAGATTTATAAGCTGACAGTTTTGAAATATTACATTATATAAAAGGCCTATATTGAGCTATATTGAAAAAAAAACACGAGCACATCTCAACAGTTACAAAAGTCTCAACAGACAATAAAATTACAAATTCTTTAATATTTACCGAACGGCTGAAAATCCGCTAAAATATACATGGAGGTGAAATAGTTATGTACTAAATGTGAAATCGAAACCAAATAAATTGTAAAAATAAATATAGAAAACTTATAAATGTATTGACAACACAATATTTTTCTTCTTCTTTACGAACTATGGAGATATAAACAGGTGGTTTTCGTGATAAGGGTCCAACTAACCGGATGTGTGTGGTTGTGACCGGATTTAAGTCGATTCGGTCATGACCCGGATTTCGTTTTGGAAAAGACTTCCTTCCTTCACTACTTCACACTGATCCGTGCTCTTGTTTTTATGTTACTTTAGATAAAGATAAATTGATACTTACCTTGTATGTTTTAAATGTAAGATTAATTAAAATACTAAAATTTTGTTACTTAAAAATAATTAAAATTTTTAACAGCTTCACACTATATTCCAAATATATTAGGGTGAGCCCAACGAACCTAGTATTAAGAAGAAGAGACTCCGTTTTCCATATTCCGCCGAATTTTCAAGAAATTGCGTGTTGAGTAGCGTAACTCTACGCCGCGCCTCACCTTTTAATATAATAATATATTTTTGTGATAAATATATCACAAACACACATAATTATATAAATTAAACGAGCACTATTTTAAACACACATTTTCGTATAGTAAGATTACGTATATCTACCATCAATACCTTATTAGGAGCAATAATAAAGACAGTGTGTGTCTGACAGTAGTATAAGGAAACCGACGTAAATAGAAACTGTCCCTTGGAGCTTAATCAGAGCTTTGATTAATTAAGCGAATGCTACACGATAGACACACAAACTGACAGGGCCTTTTTTATAAAGAATAAAAATGGGAAACATAGAAAACTGTTATAACTGTTATAGTCCTCCGCTTATAGTTAATAGTTACAATTGTTAATTAAAATAATATTTTTTATCGTTTCGATTTTGTCCAGTAAATATGTGTGTATATACATCCTATATAAGAAGGCCTTTCGAGCTTTTTTTTTCACTTCAAGCTTCAACCTCACTCCTATCGCTATAGATAATGATAAAAAAATAAAACTGTTTAAAAAGGAAAAACGGTAGTTTTTTCTTACTAATCAATTAGGCAGAGGGAACTTAGTGTTGAGACACTCCGTTCCCCAATTTCCCTGAAATTTTCGAGGCATTGCATTTTGAGTGACGGAACTCAACACCGGGCTTTGGCCGGCAACTTTTTGCCTTAGTGCCAGAGCGGAGAAATGACTATATTATTCCCTCGAGGGAGGGAATAATTAGTCATTTCTCGGGATCTCAGACAGGGATCGAACTCCTAACCGTCTTCCATTTTAGAACCTAGACAGCGCTAATTCATAATATTGATTTCATTTCATTTCACTGATACTTAACTCATTCAGTTTTTTAATATAACAGAAATATAATATTCAATTAATTATTTTACTTTCTTTTGTCATAACCAACAACAATAATATAATAAATAACAATATTAGCTTACTATTACTCTTAATAAATCAAGTAGATATATTCTTAGCTCAGGTGCAAATCGTAAAGTCCTTTAAAAATTCTCACTCTATAATGTCATCTTTCACAACGTGAAGGCCAGGAGCGTCATTTCCTTTGTAAAGTACATCACAATCACAAACTGGGGACATTATAACGCAGCCTTTATCACAGTGTATAATTTATATATTTTTATATATAGATAGAAATGAAAATAAAAAAATAAGTAAAATATAAATATATAAAATAAATTATAAATTATATAATAAATAAATTATTAATTAAGTAACGCTATCTGTCTGTCTGTGACGCAATCTCGGCCAAACCGCTGATCCAACTGTGATAAAATTTCATTGGTTTATCTCTGAAGGTTGAGCCACAGTAAGCATTTTAATATACTTAATTCAAATTTATCGGGTTATTGTTCATGTATTTTCTATAATTTGGTATACATCCTTATCAAAATAAATATAACAGCAACTGTAGCATTTCGTCTAGATTGAAATTATACTTTACTGTACATCATTATAATAAATATTGTGGTGTCAGTTTTGGCTCTGCTGGGCATTGTCCAGTACTTTTTTAGTTAATGTTATTTCACTTAAATAACATTATATTTAATAATTTTAATCTTTTGAGATTTTATTTGATATTGTCCGCAAAAGTTGTCGTATTAATTATAGAAAAATGTTTAGTTATTTCATATAGCATATATGTACGCGCGCACAGAAAACGTATAAAAACATTTAACGTTTCCCAAGTGAATCCCTATCCCGTGGAAATTTAGGGATGAAAAGTAGCCTATGTGTTGCTCCATAACCCCCTTTATCGGTCACTGAAAGTCCTATAAAAATTAATTGAACCGTTCTGGACATTAGCTCGGGTAAATGCAAAGACAGACAGACAGAGGCCAAAATTACACAATATAATAATTTATTTGTCTTAGAATTGTGTAGCTTCAAAAACAAAGAAAAAAAATAATAAAGGTAAAGTTTAGTTTTTATATTGTACACACGCTAAAAAAATAAGGAGATTCATATATTTTGCATTACAAACATACGAGAAAATGTAGGACCTGTTATAAATATTTAAGTAGTTCTATTTGCGGTTCAATATTGTGATACCGCTAGTATGAGATTTTAAGAGCAAAAATAGACTTTGAAAATGTCAGGTAATGTAGGTCGAGACAAAACTACTAGAGAAGCTACTTAACGACACTTCTCAATAATTCTATACTATTTTAGAAATTTTATAACCTTATCTATAAACACTCATGGACGCTATCGGGGCTCCTCGAGAGTGTATGTATATCTGTATAGGCGATGGTTGCAGGTTCGATCCTACTTGGTTGATTTTTTCCCTTAGTTTCACGCCGTATCTCGCATATAGCAGGATAGGCAGAGTTATATGTGAGATACAGCGAGAAGCTAAGAAGAAAAAAGATTCAAGTCCTAGTGTTAAGACACACTCTCCTCCACTTTCCGCTGGTACGTACGCAAATTGGATCTAAATTGGGGAATTATTTAAATATTTATTCTCTCGAATGGGAATCAAACCCACAACCTTCGTGTTGTTATGGTATGTTAATATTAAAATTATGTCTATATCTACTTTTGGAAAACGCACTACCGGATACATGTAAATATAGCAAAAAAAATATCAGATTTTAAATATCTTCTGTATTATAATGTTTCGAATAAAGCCTATGAAATATAAGATTGGAACAACGAAGTATGAGTCTGTTCAACTTAATGATACATTTATTCGTATATTTTATTGTTTTGTGGAACGAAGGTTAAAGAAATTAGCTATTGTTTATAGCAATTTTCGATATAAATGTGAGTATAATATATTTATTAAGAAAAACGTATAAAAATATGGACGTAGCAGGAATTTTTGTACATTTTTCTTAATAAGTATTTTTCTATCCTAAATGTTGAATAGCACTTAACCAGAATAATAAAAACAAAATATTAAAAATAAATAAATAAATAAATCAGCTTCATTCTGTATCCCGCTCACAGCAGGGTAGGCAGAGGGAACTTAGTGTTAAGGCACCCCGTTCCCCACTTTCTGCCGAATTCTGGAGGCATTGTGTGTTGAGTGGCAGCACTCAACGCCGCACAAAAATACAATATATATTTTTAATTTTCTAGAATATATTTTGGAGGCGGCGCTAGTGAATCATTTTAAATATAGTTATGAGAAGAGATTTAGGAGGTGAGCGTTAATTTAACACAGCTTAGTGGAACCCATTATTATTAAGCTTACACTCGGTTCATATTTCCCTTGCAATGCTTTTAGCTGCTTTCCCAGCAACGTACTCCTATAAAGCAACTGCACAAAATGTATGGAATACTAAAAAATATTTTTGTTCTCTTTATTTAACGGTATTGTTAATATTGTAAATATATTTGTAATTTTATAATTTTCTTATATTTTTATGATTATTTTAATGTGAACTGTTACTATGGTTGCTTAACAATATCTATTTATTTCGAGTTTATAATTATATTTATTTTGTATACGTATAAATGCGTGTCCGATAATGGCATATTTTTAAATCTAAAGTGAGGCCAGCCAGTTAATATTTTCATTTTTCAAAACAGGTGTGTCTTAATAGGCTCTCTCTGCCTACCCTTCTGTGGAATACAGCATGAAGCAAAGAAAACAAAAGTAAATAAGAAGGCAATATATTAAACTAAAAAATGAACAAACAAATGTTGGCATATTGAAAATTTTCTACACACGAATAACTGAGCTATTGAGCGTAAAAAGCAGTCGATTCCTTTTATGTGATTTGTAAAGCTTGAACATGTTTATAAAAGGAATATTTCAGTTACGTTGAAAAAATAAAGTACCTACTGGTTAGCACTTTGTTCGCCTTTCGTTTCAGGCTTCCAGATGTTGGAAAAACATTTTTTGTAATATGAAATGAAATGTTATATGAAAATTTCTCGGTATACAGATTTTTAAGAGATTGTTTAAAATGTTTTATTTGATGTAAAAATATGAACATTTATTCATTGTTTTTATCGACATTGATCCCTTGATATATTTTATTGCTGCATTTTTTTTGACATCTCGTTTTATCATTTAAAGTTAATTTTCCAGACGGTTAATTATTTATATATTACATAGCCAATATATTAACGCCCAATATTAATAACCTATCTCCAACATCAATCTTAGATTGTTTCATATATCTATCCAATCTCTAGATTAGATAGATATATGAAACAATCTAAGATTGACGTTGGAGATAAGTTATTAATATTGGGCGTAAGGCTGTTGTGACCTATCTGGTGTGACTCTGAACATGAGAGATGTATATTTGGTTTGTACGACGATTGTGTGGAAATTAATAATTCAAAATTTTCTTCGCTCTAGTAACAAGACAACCCGCCGTGTAAAATACCGCCAATTACCAATGTCTTAAAAATTAGGAAACGGAGTGTCTTAACATAAAGTTTTCTGTGCCTCTCAAAATTGATCAATTATATTCAATGCAAATCAGACAGTTGAATATTTAGAACTCGCTACCTTCGTACTTAAAACGTTCATTTCAAACATCTACTGCGCTACAAAGTTTAATGAAAAATATGTTTTAAGCAAGAAATTTGTTGTATAATACCAAATTAATATAGGCAAAACATTTTTACCCAATAAGAGTTTATTGGAAAAAGCAGCTGTATACGACAGCTTTGATGTACACATCAAAGTGGACGAAGGATATCGTGCCTCTAGCCCTAAGACCTTTACGGTTTTTCTCGACCGTTTCACATATCATAGAAAATTCTTAAGTTATGATCGAAAAATTATTCAAATTCAAATAATATAAATATGTATATCAAATATAATAATATTCGAAACGAGGAGCTTGGACTCTATTCGTTAGTGGGTAACAGATAAGATAACTAATTTGAAGGTCATGAGTTCGATTCCCACTTCGAACAGAGTACAATCGAACTCATGACACACAACACAACGACACTCATTATTTTTATGATAGCTTTAAAATAATTGTAATCAAATGAAAAAAAATCTATTTATTATACTTAAAAGATAGCATATAAAAGAACCTAGTTATATTACTTTTGTTACTTTATTTTACTATATTTGTTTTGTTAAAATTTTGTTTAGTAATAGTTGACTATTATTCATGAGGCAGTCATGGCGCAAGGGCGCAATCTGCGATTGTAAACGCAACGGTTGTGGATCGATTCCTGCTCGGGAGAATGAAATATTGATATT
The DNA here is from genome assembly GCA_013421005.1 of Heliconius erato x Heliconius himera. Lineage (NCBI taxonomy): Eukaryota > Metazoa > Arthropoda > Insecta > Lepidoptera > Nymphalidae > Heliconius > Heliconius erato x Heliconius himera. Next base: position 134,743 of record JAATLQ010038660.1, read on the forward strand.
TTCTTTTCTTTGATCATTAATATTTTCTTTTCTGCCACTCAACACTCAATTCCGCCATAATTCGGCGGAAAGTGGGTAACGGAAGTGTCCTGGCACTAGGTTGGCAGGTTCCGTCTACTTACCTTGCTTTGTACGGGATATAGCGTGAAGACAAAAAGTAATATATTCTAGGAGGGATTGTAAATTCTATAGCTGTATTTTACTTAGCTTGAAAAAAAAATGTATATTATTTTTATTAAAAAAAAAAAACGAAACGAATTTAAAAAAATGTCCATTTATATCCGATTTTTGGACACGATACGAACTTACGTTTAAAGTTTTTATCCCTTCTATTCTACAAAACCATTCCAATTGATTACATTACCTAACCTATATAATATTAATATACTATATTTACTTCTATAATTCGTCTGTTTATGTTTATCTAAAACAAACATTCTCGCTGACTTCATTAGGCTTTGTACCTAACTATCGGTCCCGCCCAGATCGTAATTATACCTCTTAAGCAAGCGTCGTACAACGTTGTAATCGTATTATCTGTTGTTTTAACATTATATTGTATAGATCTTTAATAATAAAATAAATAAATGCGAGGTACAGTGTGACTGCATCCCGCACACAGCATCGTAGGCAGAGGGAACCTAGTTTTAAGACACTCCGTTCCCCATTTTTTGCCGAATTCTGGAGGCATTGCGTTTTGATTGACAGAATGCCGCGCTTTGCTTCGATACCAGAGTGAAGAAATGGAAATTTACATTTAAGTAAATATTTCATCTCCTCGAGTGGGGATCGAACCCACAACCAGTCGATTCACAGTCACACTTTGTGCCCCTGCGCTACGACTGGCCTCTAATATCTTTAATATGTATAGATATTTGGTTTCATTCTGTTATAGATTTAATGACTAGATTCTAGAAATTTTATTTTCAGGTATTGTAAGGTAATGGATTCGGACAACAAATAAGATCAAGTTTCTTTTCGAGAGTTGGTTTTTTCAAGTATATTTTATGATACTGAAAAAAATAAAAAACGTCGTTTTGAATTAATAACGCTCCACCTATATGTCTCTAATAATCTCACACCTGCAAATTATAAAATAATTGATTACTTAAAATTATATAAGTGCCATAAATATGGATTTCAAAATTGTGAATTCGTAATTTTGCTTTGTAATTTTGCACAAAGCTGACTTTTATTCTCCAAGACGAAGGCGCGTAACACAAAAAAATACCGGTTAAGTGCGAGTCAGACTCGCTCACCGAGGCCCCCGTACAAACTTCAGGATAGTAGGTCAAAGGAAAGTTATAAATTATAAAAGTTGACAAACTTAAGTTTGCGGGCATTTGTACTCATTTTGTATGAAATGAACTAAAAATAAAAAAATGTAACAATTTGATTAAATAAAATATCTATAAATTTTCACCTTTTGAATTTTTAAATTATTTGTATTGTAAGATCTAACTTCGTGCCTAATTTCATAAATATTGGTCCACGGTAAGTACCCATAGATTTTAAGTATGCGGTGAATTTCGTACGAATGCAGCAAAATTGATGCATATGTGTTTATATCTTTAGATTGCATTCACTTAGAAGATTATTTTACTTTTTCTGGGCGTCTAGCGATCATAGACTTAAATATAAGATATTAATTTCAGCTTGACACCTCCACGCGATCTCGAGATAAATGATCATGACAGACGGACATACGCACAACAAAGTGATCATATAAGGGTTCCATTTCTGCCTCGCGGTTTACGGAATCCCAAAAAGTCAATAAAACAGCCTCACAGCCTCCCGCATAAAATAGCATCGGAATCAGCATTCAATCAGCAATATTTATTCATCGACAGTGTAATCAAACGTATGGTATTTCAATCTCGGCGTCGCTCGTTTTCAGCTGGACAAATTGTCGTTTATGCGATACTAAAGGAAATGAACATTTTAATGAAACTTCCACTTGGTTTAGTGCTAATTGAAATTGAACTTTATTTCGTTTAAAATAGAGTTAATAATATTTCGTGGTTATATTTTTGGGATTCTAATTGACTGCATGCCTTTGCAGGCGCTCGTGCTTCGCCACTCAGTATATATTGGTTACAAGTTTAATACATTCTGTTGATTGCTATTTGTGAATTGTACAGGTTGTCTGGTATAACGTTATTATTATTTTGACGCAGTTGGAAGTTGAATAGAGTAGACGAAGGGAATCTATTTTTTGTTTTTGTTTTTTTTCAGCTTTTTTCTGTATTCTTCATATTGCAGGGTAGGCAGAGTTCTTCACTTTCTGCCGAATTTAGAGGCGTTGCATGTTTAGTGGCGGAACTCAACGCCGCACTTTTTCCTTTAAATAACCTCAAAATTTGTGGTTGCTACAAATCAATTCAGCTGTCTGCAACTTGGAATTAAAGCAGTGATCAAGCAATTTAGCTTAGCTATGGCTTTAAAAAAATTGAAATGAATTTCCCTTGATACCAAAGCGAAGATGAAAATATTAATAAATAATGAGTCATTCCTCCAAGAAGGAATCGAACCCACAAACATTACGTAACAGTCACACGCTTGTGCCTCTGCGCCACTGCGGCCTCAATCCAGGGAATCTCTTAGCTGATAAGATATTCTGTTACCCACATTCAAAATATATTGCTAAACTAAAAATTGCAAAGTGTCATTATCAATACTTTAGTTGTGGGTTCTGTACATTTCCTTAACAATATATACTAAATACATATAATATTAACATGTTATATAATAAGTAAACTAGGAAACTCTTTTTGCTCTCTTCTTAGCTTGTTAATCTCCATTAAACTAAAATGATAAAAAAACCGGACAAGGGTGAGTTGGACTTGCCCACCGAGGGTTCCGTAAAAAAATGGAGATCTTGAGCTTTTTTGAAATTCAGGCTTAACTTAGCCAGAGCCCCCTCGTTACCTCATACCTCACTTGAACTAGCGGCTTTAATACCAATTTGCCCTTTTTTAAGACTATTATTTTAGGGTTTAACCACAAATGTATAGTTTTCAGATTTTTTCCTGAACTAGTACTATTATAATAAATTGATTTTTGATTTTTTTTTAGTACTATTTGTAGATACTAGCTGCCAAATTTCATAATTCTAGATTACCAGAAAGTGTCATATTAATTTTAATTCCCTTTATAGTGTCGTAGAGTTTTTATCAGGAAATCATGGGGCCGTATATTTGAGTATATGGTTTGAATTTCAATTTGATATCTCCAAGTGTTCCTAGGATAAAGTCTTGACAGACAGACAGAAGGAGGTACGGACGGACAACAAAGTGATTTTATAAAGGTTCCTTTTTTTCTACCCTAAAAACCCTAAAAAGAAACTCATTGATTTTTTGTGCTTCCGCATTTCCAATTATGTTCCCTTATAATACAAAGAAATATATTTTTTTTGTGAAAACATTCTTTCTATTTCTGTACTAAATTTTAAGCACACGAGTGTTATATGTTATTCTATAATTAAAATACAACTATAAAGGAAGCGTAACCATATTTGAATGAATGTATAAAATAACAATTTTTAATGAGGAGCTTTATTAATTTTCATATTTATTTTACTCTTTGTGAAGTAACGTTATTATATTTCTAAACTAGTTATTACTACCAGCTTTGATCATAAAATAAAAATAATAATTATTATTATTATTTTTAAAATACTGCCATGATTTAGTTTGAAATTCTTAACTTTTTTAAGCCAAGGCACTCCTTTATTTAAGGTTCAATAACAGTGATTAGTTCGCCAAATGTTTTTTACTTTTGCTGTTAGTTTACTTATGCTCTTTTTTACTAGTCCTTACATCACTGTGAAAGAAAAAAAAAATCAATTATTCTCTATTATTTTAGGCATCTTTTCAATTTGACGTGTCTGACGCCTTAACGAAATTGTGGGTGGATTTATTCCGTAGGATAATATTACATACGCTACAATATCATAACATAAATATAACTTCAAACCACTAGGTTTAATTTTATGTTTTATTATCTAATTGGAGTAAAATAAATGGTTTTCTTGAAGTAAAACTATATAATATAGAGGCATAAAGAAACCATTAGCGACATACATACATACGTTGTGTATAAATGGCAAAAGTCGTTCTACCTCAGAAGTTTTAACTTTCAGGAGTTCTTAAAGCTCTATACAAACTGTTAATTTTTTTAAATTTGTATTTATAAATTAAAAAAAATATAATAAAAAGAATTTAATTTAAATTAAGGAGGTGTTTGTATATTTTAGAATTGTGTATACTGTAAATATGATGATTGTGGTTTCTATTCCCACTGGAGGGAATATTATTTCGATTTCTCCGCACTGGCAAGACAAAGCGTAGAAACGACGTGTTTGACTTAAGCGGGAAAACGGAGTGTCTTAACCTTAGGTTCTTCTTGCTGTTTTTAGCTTTATACTTCTTACCACAGCAGTATTGTGTTAAGATACTGTTGCCCACGCATCGCACAATTTTAGAGTTTATGGGCATGAAAATATATAATTTATTTATATTATGAGTGAGAATTGAATCTACAACCATTGAGTTTACAGTCAGGGACAGCATAGCAGCACCACGACGGAATCAATTATATTTTTAATTTATAAAGTAGCGTAAAATATTATTGAAATTGTAATCTTTTAGTGTACACGACGCCTTAAGTAAAGAAAAGATTGGTGCTTTAAAGAAAAGTAAGTACATATTTGAAAAGGACTATTTGCTACAGGTTAAGTTATATTTTCTTCTATTATTGCAATTACCGAGAGAAACTGCTGTTTAAGTTGAAAGAAGTTTTAAGAACAAAACTTAGAGAATAACTAATGTACCTACAAATCTTTTCATATGTTTATTCTGATGTTTGGGCTCTTATGACGTAGTGGGATAGGGTTGGACTGCAAACGCGGCTTTTGTGTGTTGAAATTGGAGATTCGATTCTCGCAAGTGGGAGGATCGAATCTCTATTTTCTAGTTTATATAATATAAGATATTTTTAACATTTTAAAGTTATTCCACACTTAGAAAAGAAAAAATACTTATTTAGAAAACGTATAAAAATTTTAACGTAGCGGGACTCTAGGAGACGCGGGTTCGAGTCCTGCTATAATACGTTCAAAATTTTATACGTTTTCTAAATAAGTATAATATAAGATAATATTTTTTTTTCAGCTTCACGCTGTATCCCGCAGACAGCAGGGTAGGCAGAGGGAAGTTTAAGACACTCCGTTCTCCACTTTTTGCCGAATTCTGGAGGCATTGCGTGTTGAGTAGCAGAACTCAACGCCGCGCTTAACCTCGACACCAGAGCGAAGAAATGGAAATATAAATTTAAGTAAATATTTCATTATTTACTTAAATTTATATTTTCATTTTCTTCGCTCTGGTGTCGAGGTTAAGCGCGGCGTTGAGTTCTGCCACTCAACACGCAATGCTTCCAGAATTCGGCAGAAAGTGGGGAACGGAGTGTCTTAACACTAGGTTCCCTCTGCCTACCCTGCTGTGTGCGGGATATAGCGTGAAGCTAATTTAATTTTTTTAATTTAATTTTAAATATTTCATTTCCTCCTGTGGGGATCGAACCCACAACCAGTCGGTTTTACAGTCACACCTCGTGCCGCTGCGCCACGACTGGCCTAAGATAATTATGTGGCGTTAATTTCCGCCATTCAACACGCAAAGCTTGCCATATCATATTCATGTGGAAATCTCAAATTCGTGTGGAAAATGAAGAACGAAATGTCTCGGCACCAGGTGCTTTGCCAACCCGTTAAGTGATAAATTGTGATGCTAAAGAAAATTTGATGGTTATTTCTTTAAAAACTTCCAGAATTTGTGCATTTATAGAATCACTATAAAAGGGGTTTGGTGTTAAAGATTTTCGTAATATGTGATAAACGTTACATTTTATGTGCAGTAAAATTTGCTTTAGTAAACAATGTATGCAACATTGTTTTGTTGTTTTCATTTTAAATTCTTTTTGTACATTTTTGATTGATGATTACGTTTTTTATTTAAATAAAAAATTTATGCCTCCAAAAAGTGTAGAACCGAGTGTCTTAACACTAGGTTCCCTCTGCCTACCCTGCTGTGTGTGGGATACAGCGTGAAGCTGATTTTTTTGCAATGAACCACGAACTTATTTAAGTATCAGAAAGTATATTATTGTCTGTATGGAAGAAACGAAGTGAAATCACTAAATGTGCTTTGTAAGAGTACACAAGGATGGGACTATAACGTGACTAAATTCGAGGGAATGAATTATTATTTATTAATATTTTCATTTCTTCGCGCTGGCACCAATGCAAAATCCCGGCGTTGAGTTCCGCCGCTCAACACGCAACGCCTCGAAAAATTCGGCGGAAAATGGGGAACTCAACACTAAGTTCCCTCTGCCTACCCTGCTATATGCGGGTTACAGTGTAAAGCTGATTTTAATAGTGGGTATCATCTATTTATTAATATGTATACTAATCAATTAAGTAGTCATATAGCATACATCAGTTACTTTAAATTCTACTCAATACTTATCAATGTAATTTTTTTATCAATATTACACACTTGATACCAGAAAGGCAAAGCAAGAAACTAAAAAGAAAGAACTTTAAATAAAATGCGATTAAGGTTTTTTGTGAATATCATTTTAAATTTAAAATAGCTACAGTATACTTTTCAACGATCGAACTAGGAAAAGTTTCAAAACGCAGAATTCCATTGAAAGACATTTCAAGAACAAATTCTGTATAATAACATAGGGTTCTAAGCATTCACTTTATACACAGTTCACGTGAAATACTTTGAAATAAAATCTCTAGTAATTATATTTGTATCTTATACGTTTAACTAAAATATAAAAGTACATTTTTAGCAAATGTATAAAAAATGTAATGTAGGATTTGAATACGCGCCTCTTGGAAACCGCTCAAGTTTTCTGACCACTACGTTCCTATCAAGCTACGTCGAAATTCTTATATGCTTATTACAACTTATTTATGGTGAAGAGATCTCTATAGGGAGGATATAAATTTCGGCTAACCAAAGATTTTAAAATATTATTCTAAATGTAGAATAACAATTCTATTTCATCATATTTATAAAAAAACTTTAATAAATGTCGAAAATATATATATTTTTTATGTAATTATTATTATTATACGATTACTTATTTAGTATCTTGGCACCTTCACGATACAGTTGTGAGGCGACTGAATTATCACAGTGCAACCAGAATAAAAAGAATACGGTCAAGTGTAAGTCACCCGCCACGGAGTTCGTTTCAATTACAGGATTGTAGGTCAACCTGCAATTTTTAGTTTGTCAATTTTTACAAGACGTACTTCCGTGTTATAAAAATTAACAAAGAAAAATTGTTTATATATGCATAATTCTTTTTTAATAAACTGCAAATATAAATATTGAACGGTTTTTAAATTTTCATTCTGTCCTTCATTTGTATTGTAATTTCTAACTTCGTACTTTTAATAACTAACCGTAGATCCCAAAGTGCAGGGAGGGTTTGGATTACGCGGCGAATTTAATACAAAATGCAGCAAAAAATTGATATTGATCGAGATCGCTCGAAGGTATCGTCCACGCGGTCTCGAGATAAATTGTCTTGACAGAAGGACCGACATTCAATATAGTTATCCTATAAGGCTCCCGTTTTATTACCTTTTGAGGTGCGGAATCCTAAAAAACATTAAAAAATATATATTTTTTCCTTTCAGCATTCAAGTTCAAACTATCTCTTGCCTAGCTACTTAAATCTTCTAAATCTCATTTTCAATTTAACTCGCGCAGCTGCTTCTACTTTAATACTAAACTTTAGTTTGTAGGTAATTAAATAAAACCCTCTGAAGAAATAATCGCAATTTCAAATGCAGGAATCCGTGCTATTGCAATTTTATTTTGTAAAACTATTAAAGAATGGTCCAAGTCTAAAGATTTTATGTTGTTTTTATGGAATTTTTAAAGTAAGTTTAATATTCTTTTTTATTTGAAGAGTAAAAATATTTATATATTTTTAGGACATTAAGAAGGACGTCAAAGTCTAGCTACCCAATATAAGTGCGTAGGTAGTATGTACATACATACCTTAAAGGCCGGCAACGCACCTGTAGCTCCTCTGGTGTTGCACGGGGCCGTGGGCGGCGGTAATCACTTATCATCAGGTGACTCGAACGCTCGTTTGCCTTGTCCTTTTCCATAAAAAAAAAAAACATACGTACATAGTTGGCAGTTGTTCATAGTAAAATATAGGTTTTATTAGCTTCGCGCTGTTTCACGCACATAGGAAAGTAGACAGATAAAACCATGAGAACCTTCTATAGCTATCTGTTCCTAGCATAGAATAGGATCACCCTGGTACTAATGGTGTCGTAAGAGGAGAGTACAGTACGTATGGGAGAGTCACGTCGCCAGCAGTGGCAACACGCATGGGCAGACTCGGCCGGATCATTACCACTCCCGGTATTTAAAACCGGCGTTAAGTAGTGGCTTTATGCCATTGCGCTTCGCACTAGGTAATGCCGGTCTCCAGCGTACAACCCCCACCCCTCCCTTGAATATGATAGCGGCACTTAGATCTAAATTGGTCTGTAGGGTTAAGCCATTCATCAAATTCTGGGGGAAGCAAAGTACCGCGCTAGAGCAAACGAGGCGTAGGCTCTACGGCAACATCTACTACGCTTCACATGGACTTTTGTAATATCAGGGTTCTACATTCTAACCCGAATGCCGTCCATCACCATATTGAGACGGCACGGCCAACTTTGTTGTTTCTGACGGAGATTTAGATTTCCCGACCGAGCGACAGCCTTTTTCAGAACAGAATTTAATAATTAAAGGGGGGGGGACGATATTATATATATATCGTCCTTCGGATACCTGAATTATGATTAACAATTGAAGTAAATTACACTTTAGGTTATATGTCAGCTCAGCTTCACGTTGTATCCCGCACAAAGCAGGGCAGAGTGAACCTAGTGTTAAGACACTCCATTCCCCACTTTCTGCCGAATTTCTGGAGGCATTGCGTGTTGAGTGGCAGAACTCAACGCCACGCTTAACCTTGACACCAGAGCGAAGAAATGGAAATATAAATTTGAGTGAGGATTCAACCCATAACCAGTCGGTGTTACAGTCATACTTCGTGCCGCTGCGCCACGACTGGCCTCAAGGTTACATATAAGGTCACAAAAATTTATGTCTCTGTCTTCTTTGTATGACGGTCTTGTCTCAAAATGCATAAGTTGCGTATTTGTCATTAAATGAATGTTTATGCTATAAGCTCATAAATTAAACACTCATTGCTGAATTCGCAGCAATCACAACTTTAGTTACATATGAGCGGACTGAATTGAACTCGAATAGATTGGTAGCTGATTTTATTTTCTATTTAAAAATATAATATATGTATGTAGAATATTTTACTGTGTCAATATAATTAAATGTTATTTTATTTAGCTATACGCTGTATCCCGCATACACCTAGCAGGGTAGCCAAAAGGAACCTTAAGTAAGACTGTTCGTTCTCTACGGTTTGATCAATTTTCGAGACATTGCGTGTTGACTGGCGCTTAGTATACTTGCCAAAGCGAAGAAAATGAATATATAGATAATTTATTTTTCCACGTAGACTAATAAACAAAGAAAAAAAAACTATTTTTTTGATTGATTTTTAAAAAGCATTCGAACTCATAACAATCGCACGTAGGCAGACGTTTTTGGACAAAGGAAAATCATATGAAATAATCACTTACAAATAAAATAAAAAAATAAAAATTAAATTAGCTTCACGCTGTATCCCGCACACAGCAGGGTAGGCAGAGGAAACCTAGTGTTAAGACACTCCGTTCCCCACTTTCTGCCGAATTCTGGAGGCATTGCGTGTTGAGTGGCAGAACTCAACGCCGCGCTTAACCTCGATACCAGAGCGAAGAAATGGAAATATAAATTTAAGTAAATATTTCATCTCCTCGAGTGGGGATCGAACCCACAACCAGTCGGTTTTGCAGTCACACCTCGTGCCGCTGCGCCACGACCGGACTTACAAATAACTAAATACAATATATAAATTATTATAATAATATGATTTAAATTTAAATTATAGTTAGTACTAATAGAAATTTGCAGTAATTGCTTTCATATACTCATATACATTTAAAAGTTATAATTAGAATATGAAACATTTTCGTACTATGTTTTCTATTATGATTAAATAGAAATTAATAAACTTCTGGTCCTAGTTGGCTGTTTGCCAAGAGTTGCTAAGCCTCGTTCACACTCATATATTTGCTATATTTGTAGTTGTCACTTTTTAAAATAAAAAAAAAATACCATGTTGGCCAACTAATTTAAATTATGTTCAATTTTTCAAAAGAATAGGAAAAAGTATATCATTATTTACAGTTAATGAAAAAAATCTACTTTCCATGTATTGTATCTATATATTGAATAGTTTAGAAGGTTTTTTTTATTCATAAAAAAATATAAATTTAAAAAAAAAAACAAATTTGTTACGTGTGAGAGAGACTTTACTTTCTGTAGTTAGGTTTCGCGTGAATTGAAACCGAGTAGTAAATAGTAGATATGACCAACTATTTTCATTTCGTGATAACTTTGAAACCATATGGTGCACGACTGAGGTCCAATAGTTTAATTAAAGTCGAAAAAAGAATAGTAAAGTTAGTGTCCTTTATGTCTAATTTGGACTATGGAGCCGTTCAAGTATTACGTAAGCACTGTAGGGGGGCTGGGGGCCTTTTGTTTGCTTATTTTTGACGTTTTCAATGAAATATTTGTAATATTTGTATTTTTGATGACATAGGGGAGGGGGGGAGGGGGGCGGGGTCAATAATTGCAAAAAAAACTGCTTACGTAACATTTGAACGGCCCCTATGTGATAAAAAGTTTGAAAAACATATATTGTAGATCGTCAAGTTTGTGGTCTATGTAAGAATAGTAAGATTTTTATTTGCCACAAGCTTCTTTGAGTTGTCAAGTTGTTAATATCATATCACATGCTCGAGTAATATTTAAAAACTGTTTTAATATATTCGGGATTATAAATTTTTGACAAGTATCCTTGAAAAAATTTTTTTTTTCATGCTGTTACCTGCCAATAGCAGAGTAGGCAGAGGGGACCTAGTGTAAAGAGATTCTCCGTTTCTCAATTTCCACTCATATCCAATAACATTGCGTATTAAGTGGCGGCACTCAACGCCGCGCTTTGCCTCGACACCAGAGCGTTGAAAAAGAAAATATGGAATATTTCGTTTCGTCGAGTGGTAATCGAACCACCAACCTGTCGCAGGGGCACAAGGGTGTGACTGTAAAAGTTGCGCCTCTGCTCCACGCCTGAGAAACTGTGCATGGTGTACATAGGTATTACTTCACTGGAAATAAATTTTCACTGGAAGATTGTCAAGCCAAATGTTGAAGGTTCGATTCTCATTCAAACTTAACTTAACTCAAATGTAAGTATGAATTTTGTGTGAAGATGCTATGTTTTGTAGTTTCATACATTTTCCGCGTACTGACGATCAATAGAATCAGTGTTTAAATGTTTCCATCTGCCATATAAGACAGGTAACGTGTGAAGCAGATTTATGATCAAACGAGAAAAATGGAAATATTCACTTAGCAATCACATTCCACTACATAAATCATATTAAAAGCTCAAAGAAACCTTGATTTTCTTACAAATTTAAGGGAATAAACGACAATTTTACATACAATCAGGTAGGCGTAAGGCCGAATCATTGGTAAGGTAAACATCTCTCAACAAAGCTACGGCTATCTGGGGATCAGTATGTAAATTAAGATAAATATACTATGAGAATATCTGATTTTATAGCGGAATCCGCCGACTTTGGGACGGAATTAACGAAATATTTTAAATAATCACCGTTGTTGTTTTATGTTAATGTACGCTTATAAGGAGCTTAAAATGTTTTGAATTTTGTGCAGCGTACGCTTATTTATTGCAGCGATTTTCGTAAATTCATCATGAAATGAATTAAAGATTACCATTTTTTTTCTAATTATTTATTTTAATGTGATGTTTTTTCGGAGCTAAGACACTCTGTTTTCCGCTGTCCACATTAATTTGAAACAGAGAATTGACGGTGAAACTACAATATGTTTATTTCTGTTGCCAGTGCTATAGGTAATTCGTTTTCCTTAGTGGGTATTGAATCCACAACTATTAGTTTCACATTAGATACAGTACTACTACGTCGCGATGAGATTGAGAGATGAGCCTTGTTGTGAATTTTGGTCAAAAAAATATTAAGAAAATAAATAAATCAGCTTCACGCTGTATCCTGCACACAGCATCTTGCTGTGGCAGGCAGAGGAAACCTAGTTTTAAGACACTCCGTTCCCCACTTTCCGCCGACTTCTTGAGGCATTGCGTGTTGAGTGGCGGAACTCAACGCCGCGCTTTGCTTCGACTCCAGAGCGAAGAAATGAAAATATAAATGTAAATAAATATTTCATTTCCTCGAGTGGGGATCGAACCCACAACCAGACGATTTTACAGTCACACCTTGTGCCACGACTGGCCTAAAAATATTAAGAATGCGTATATTTCAATACTGTTTGTCTAATTAATATTTCAGACAAAACTTCACATACGTCATTTGGGAAATAGAAGTTTAAACTCAAAATTCTGTATTTGTATTCATGATAGTGGAGCAAGTTGCAAACAATTTAGAATTCAATTTAAGGTAAGATGACTTAGAATTTTTAGGTATTTGCAGAAAAGAAGCTTATTTTCTTATTTGAGAGTATTATTCATTTATTATCATATGTCGTTTATATGAGACTTTTGTTTATAAAATAAAAACTTTTATAAGAAAAAAATAGTATTTTTTAAATCTGCAAATTTTATAAAGTATTTTTTTTATAAGATTTTAGAATCTTTGTCCGTTTCTTTTTATTTAAGTTCATTTAGGTAAAATTCGTTCGTTCACAGAAACTTCAATTTAAAAATATTTAAGACATTTATTTTTTTTTCAATAAATTTGACAACTGATAGCACTGCCTATTTTCTATTAAGTTATTAGTCGTAGCAGTTGTCGTAGCATATTTGTAGATATGCTACGATAATATCAACATAAAAGATTTTCTTATCATGTCAATGTCATTATAAAGTATTTGAAGATTTAACTTTGTGTTAATTGTTTGTGTTTAAGTCGCACTCAGTAGTATATTTATAATTTACCCGGCGTACACCAATCCTTAATAAACAGAAAATAAAAAAGAACTTAACTTATCATCAAATATTTTTTTTAACTGTGGCCTCTGAGTTGTTAAATGTGGCAAGTCAGTCAAAATAAAAAAAATGTATTGTCTTAATTAGAATCGTTATTATTATTTGGTTATGGTAATAAAGCTCATGTCTTACATATTTAAATGTATGATTTATGATCTCTGTATCTTAAAATAAATAAATATTCGGTCAAATACCTCAGACATTTTGGTTGAGTAAATATAAAATAATAATCCAGACATTTTTATTTTAACATTATTAAATCTAAACAAATATAAATTCATCTTACAATTTTCACGAAACAAGTTTTGTTTTATTCCCATCTTGGAAACTTAAATGTCTTTGAAATTGTACAGTTAGAATTTTTCTTTTTCAATAAAAGAGCTAAAATCATTTAGTTTTGAGCTAAAGAATGTTTTTTTTTATGAAATATTTTATTAATTTATTTAATTAATTTCAATAAATGACGATTTGTAGGTAAAAATCATTATACATAAGTAAAAAAATTATCGGTAGTTTCATTTTACACAATATTTTGTCTTTTATTTCTATAGTTTTAAAGTTTCTTTTTTGGTATACATATATGTGACTGGCTACGGCCGATAGTTTTGTGTTCAAATTTATTTTGATCAAATACATATACATATCTACAGATATCATATACGAAATATAGATTATAAAGAGCTACAATATTTATTACAAAGTCTTTCAAGAATATAGTTATTTACTCTACAATAAAATCCTGTGATCAGTAGACATTATTAGACTATATTAAATTATTTTCTGTCTAATATCAAATTATAAAGAAACAAATGAGATTTTCATACAAACTCATGGAATTGCTCCTTAATTACATTCTTTACGTTACAGGTGACTTGCTGTAGAACAAGATTTTACAACTCGTTACTTATTCAGAGATTTTTCCATACAATAAATGTTAACAGAGGAGCCAGAAGTCCTTTTAAACATACACTGTGTACATTGTCAGTAATGGTTCTGACTAAAATGGATAAAATGAGATGGAAGTTTTGAAATAAATTATTTCTCTTTCGTTTTGTACTGTTCTTTTAAACAACCTTTTAACAAGGCAATATATTAAGTTTTTCTGCATGTTCATATAAAATTGTAAAATTGAATTCATTATACATCGCCGTACGCTTACATTGCAGTGGAAGAAATTATCTAGCACAGTTTAGCTTAGTCTAGCTTTTATAAATATTTTTAATCCTTTTCATACCCTCCTTAAATTACAACAATATTATATATGCCAATATTAAAAAAAAATTGTGAACATTTAGTTTATTTCATATAGATGCATTAACATTTATGTTTATATTTTTTTATACATAAAAATGTCATAAAAGCTACATATTTATTACTTTTAATAAAAATATTTCGAAATGTGAGTGTTTTCAATTCTCTGTGTACTTTGTTATTATGACATGACTAATGGTTCAAGTAGCTGCGTTTTATGTTGAGTATAATTTTTTTTTTACCTCATGATAAAATTCATCTAAAATAAAATACAATTATAAAATACAATTAAAAAAATACAATTAAAAAATATATAAAAGAAAAAAAGTGAGAAAGTGAGGAACGGAGTGTCTTAACACTAGGTTCCCTCTGCCTACCCTGCTGTGTGCGGGATACAGCGTGAAGCTGATTTTTTTTTATAAAAGAAAAAAAATTAAAACTTGTCTCCTTGTAATACGTATTTTTGATACTATTATATACAATATACATACATGCACAATGTACATTTGACGTCCACAGAATGACAAATAACCTGAGATATACAAATTAATTGGTTTCCTTAACGAGCTATATAAATCTTATGTCGATAATAACTATGATTATATCATACAAGCAACTTTAGTATGGAACATGACAACCAATTAAGTCCCAAATAACGTTGAATGTGGTATTAATATGTAGAGTTTGATTACATGTTTCTTAGAACTTTGTAAATTTTGATCGTAGTAATATTACCTACTGTGAAATGGTACTAATTTCAATATACAAATCTTTTTTTTTTCTTCAGCTTCACGCTGTATCCCGCACACAGCAGGGTAGGCAGAGGGAACCTAGTGTTAAGACACTCTGTTCCCAACTTTTCGTCAATTTCTGGAGGCATTGCGTGTTGAGTGGTGGTGGAGTAAATATACACATCAATATGGATTCTTTTTTGTTTTTTATTTGAGCAAGAGTTGTTTAAGAATCAGATCTTTCTGGACCTTGAATCTTTGAACGAGACCTACAATAAATTTGGTAAAATTGATTGAACTCAGCGCAAGTGAAGCCTCGGGAAGAAACTTCTCCCCAAATTGTAAATGAAAAAATTATCTTTATTAAATAATTATACCGCTTATTTAATAAAGATAGTTTTTCTTATTATTAATAACAAACAAAAATCTTATTACAAAATAACTATAGCGTTCATAGAAAATAAAACGAACAAAACCTGAGAAATATATATCCAAATGAATTAATTCCACGCGGCATTCAATATTTCAATGAACCAAGAATAATGTTGTAATGAAAACATAATCAAAGCTTATTATTTATGTTTCAATTCACGAAATATTTAGACAAGCGGGCGTAGCGTCTAATGGAATGCAAATTGCGTAAATATTTGTCTGGGAACATTTATTTTTTGGGTCCCGCACAATGTAAACTCAGGATGTCATGTTTTATGTCGAATAAATGATATATGTAGCCACTTTGTTGTGTTAAAACCTTTTTGTTTATGCGTTTATGGGTCTGTTTGTAGAGAAGATTTTTTTTTCATTTTCACCATTTGGCAGGTAAAGCTGAGGCTTATATGTACAAAAATGCCTTTCCATCTGAATAAAGACGATACAAATTAAAAATACTGAAATAAGATACTTTGACTTAAACCTATTTGATGTTATATTTTGTATTTATGAAATGAATAATATTCATTTATTTTATTATTATAAGATTTTTTTTTAATAAAGAAACATCGCTTATTACTTATTACTCAATTGACAGAACTTTTTTATATATGATACTTTTTCGTTTAATTTGAATACACAACGGAAAAAAGCAATATAAATTAATAATTTTTCAGTTTTATAAGGTAATAGTCTCGAATACATATAATCGGAGGCCGAATTATATATTTTTAAGCTATAATCTGCTTAGTTGAGGTTGGAGCCAGTCGTGGTGTAGGGGAACAAGCGTACGCGTGTAAACGCGACAGGTTGTGGCTGTCCCACTCGAGGAAATGAATTATGAAATATTTCATTTTCCTCGCTTTGGTAACGAGGAAAAACGTGGCGTGGAGTTCCGTCACTTAACAAGCAAGGCCTTATGAATTCCTTAGAAAGTTGGGGAACGGAGTGTCTTACCCGAGCTAAAAAAAATGTTTAATTTTTGCCGTCATTACCTCCAAAATTGTCATCAGTTCATCAGTTGTGGGTTATTGATGCTATCTGACAATTTCATCGCCAACCATTTCGACACTCGCCACTCGACTCTCGACACTCGCCTCACGAAACTCGACGCGCGACACTCGACATTCAAACTTAAAGAATTATAAGGATATATCTCAATCATACTGATATTTTTAATAATTTTGAACCACTGCAACGCGTGGTTGAGCCGGCTTGTATACAAACATAGGACATATATTTATGTTATATCTCCTATGAGTTCACGGCTGACGGATTTCTAATTTAAAATTAAATATTTTTTACGTGCCTTGCGCTACCTGTATAAAATGAGAATACTAGTAGCATATTCTCATAGGTACGTGTAAAGAATTTTCACATGTTAGTAACTATAATTCTGTCATGCCAGAGTTTAATTTAATTAGGATGTTTAAAACAAAAAATAGATTTCTTTATATTAATATGAAAGAATTAAAAAAATATTTTATATCCTTTTTTATTAAAGGGGAGATTATATTATGGAATCTAGACAGAGTATTTAATGATCCTGTCAATTCAGAAAAAAGCGAGAATTTTTTAGCTTCCTGCAGTAGCAGAGGTAACCTGGGAACCTACTGTTTAGACACTTCTTTCTCAATAGGACACTTTTGGTCTCCACTTTCCGCCAAATTTACGAGGTATTGCGTGTTGAGGGGCGGAACTTAATGCCGCTCGTTGCCAGAGCAGAGGAATTGAATCCATAACCCTTGCGTTTACAATCGCACGTTTGTGTCCGCCCCTATACCACTACGGCCTTATCATTTTATTCAAATAATTAAATATTCACAAGTTAGTTAGTTCTGCTAGGTACTGAATCCAAGACTAAAGAAGTTACTTATCGCTATGCCATCAGCCAAGACAGGTTATTTACTTAAAGTATTCATGAAAGCTCTTTACAAAATTTCTTAGGTTTAATATTCCTATAAAAATATTAATGAACAATTAATATTAACAAGTATCTCAGTTATTAAAGAAATTCTATTTAGTTATGTTATTTGTAAATAAGCTGTAAAAGAAGATTTTATTTTTACATCCAATATTATCCAACAAAAAGATAGAATATACGAGTGGTAAGTCTGTGCGAAGAATATGCGTTAAAAATAATGAACAAAAAAGGTAAAAAAAATGTTTGAAATTGTTTTTTTTTTTCTTTTAAACCAGCTTAGTCAGAGTTTGCGTTTTAAATGTAATATCTATATATCATTTTCTATGTTTAAGTTATTTTTAAGTCTTAACTCACTAAACTATATGGTTTTATACACAAATTTTGTAACGAGGCAATACGCGGCGTTCAGTTCTACCCCTCAACACGTAATGTGTCTAGAATTTCGCGGAAACTGGCGAACGGAAGCGTCTTAATTTAAATCGAACGTTTTAACACTAGGTTCTCAGATTCTCTCTACCTAGCCTGCTGTGTGTGAAATACAATAATAAAAAATCAATAGTGTGGAGAAATTTTTGCTCTATTTTATTTGTATGCAAACACGTGGAAAAATATTTAGTTCAAGCGATTCCAAACGCGCAGGTTTTTCCATCTACGTGACAAATTGTATATGATGCAGCTTAGTTGTATAAACGTTGTAGTGTATTTTTTTGTTGATATATGTATTATTAAGATGAATTTAATAGTGGAAAAGAGTTCTTATAGCACGATTAAATAATCATAATATAATCTTAAACGAAAAAACACCTCTTTAGAAAGCTAGATGTGCACATTTGGCCTATTTTTGTGATCAGTAGCGGAACTCAACGCTTCACTTTTTCTATCAGAGCGGAGAAAATAAAATAAAATAAATAATTAAAACCATTGCTTTTCAAGTCAGACGTTGCTCCACTACGCGATGATTCTTCATAATTATGAAAGATCAATTAAATTTATTTAATTTACGTAATTTATCGGTACAAAAAAAGTCCCAACGTACAACAAAGAAAATATACAGCCCTGCAACGAATTAAGTCAACACCAATCCAAATTAAAAAGATACAATATGAATTCTTACTTTACTTAACGTTTGAAAGTCGTTAAGAGATTCTTTCAGAATCATTTTATAAAATATAATTCGTTTAAAGCGAGTATGTTTTAAATCCATTAAGGTACTTCACTCTTGCGGCGTGTAGTTTTCCAGTACGACGCTAAAGTATTTAGAGCAATTTGCGGGGCAAAACTCTAGAGCTGGGAAACAAGTTCAATTACTAGCTTTTTATTCCTTTTTACTAGAATAATGCAAATATGAATAAAAATGTTGCTTGCTAGGATTTATTGTGGAATAATAATTTTTGACACTTCCGTTTGTAACGCGTCACGTTTTTTGTCGCCAATTTTAAGCTATTAATAAATTTTAAGCTATTAAGCTTGAAATTTGGCTGTTTTTGATAACATATTTTTTATTTATTTTATGATATTGATATTTTTGTATGCACTGTATTAGCAATCCATTTAATTGGTAGAAAAATCTATTTAATGAATATGTTTATATTTATCAAATAAATAACAATGATAATATTATTTAAATAACAGTTAAACATTTTTAATAATGTTTTGTTTATCTTCACAATATCATCATATCAGTCATACGACGTCTTCTGTTAAGCATAGGTCCACGAAAAACTCTCCTTCAAGAAACTCTACGATAATGATCCTAAGTTGCCTGGATTCATATATAATTTATATTTCACATAAATTCTTCATTTTAACTATGGAGACGAGTTAACACGCCGCCACAGAACTAAACTAAACTGAAATTGAAGTACACACCGTATACAAACCGTAGTGGTGTATATTTCCAACTATGACTGTTAGAGTTCCTACAAAGAGAGGGGACCGGAAAAGACGTGATTTTATCTTTCATGGTTTACAAAAGCCACAGTGAAGTTGCGGGATATAAATGTATCCTTAGTGAAATTGATATCCTCAATAATATTTTTTTCAGCTTCATTGTTCAGATACTTCCGCCGAATATGTTGAGTTACGAAACTCAACGTCGCGTTTTACCTCGATGCAAGAGCGAAATATTTCGTTTAATCGAGTGGAAATCGAACCCACAGCCTGTCGCGCTTGCAGTCACGCGCGAGTATCCCTGCACTGGCCTCTTAATAATTATGCTGTTCTCTCTCAATAATTATAAATTTCTAATCAATAATTATATGACAATATTAGTATAAAATATATACAATATTTGGCTAAGCCACCAATTAGACAGCGGTTAAATGAGTTGCGTTGCTATTTGCTACAATATAATACAGTACAGTATTAATTAATTATGCCACTTGCAAGCTAGCGCACGTTAGTGTGTGTGGTGTTTGAACGGGAATTAGGAAATATACGTCAGATGAACGCTTGTTTTGGTTTTGTTTTGTGGTTGTAAGCTATCATGGTTATATGTTATATTGGTTTATATTACTTAATACAGTCCAATTGATAACCTCTTTTTGTTACAGAAGTCGGTTAAGTGATCGAGGAATGTTGTTATAAAATATTTTTAGAACGTTACTTTCACGTTAATCTATAATATATAATAAGTATCAGCAAGGAGCGACGTTGGCTTTTATTATAGAAGGAAATAGTAAAAACTATAAAAATTGGGAAGAATAAAGAGTTATAAATTAAACAATTGAAGTAGGCAATATTATAGACCATGAACGTCTATACTAAAAAAATCATTTATAATAAAATTTCTAGATATATTCTAGATATATAATCTTTAGAGGCCAGTCGTGGTACAAGAGTGTGACTTATAAGCGCGACTGGTTGTGTTCGATCCCAACTCGAGGAAATGAAATATTTAATATTCTCATTTCTTATATCTGGTGTCGCAGTATTTATTTTCTTTAATTTAGTTTACGAGATAAGGCAAAGCGCAGCGTTGAATTCAGCCACTCAACACGCAATGCCTCCAGAATTCGGCAAAAAGTGGGGAACGGAGTGTCTTAACACTAGGTTTCCTCTGAAGCTGATTTTGTGAAGCTGAGATTTTATCGTATTCTTAATTTATCATATACTGGCTTTTATGTCAAATGTATATAACTAGAGTTATGTATGACAAATGTCACATTCTGAGTGCCCGGAGCAACTACGACTCTGTGGTCCTGTGTAAAGTGGGTTACATTGAAATTCTAAACGTGAGGAAGGCTATATTTTACCTAAGGGCTTGCTCGATAAATGGACTTTTAAATACAAATACAATTATCCGATTTGAACCAGTAGTTCCTGAGATTTGCACGTTTAACCAAATATTTTCTTCAGCTTTATAATTTTAGTATACATGTATTTGTTATACGAAAATTGAATATATGATCAACAAAACTATCCGCGTATATTTCTTTCGAACCATCATTTTTCAGTATTGGAAACTTGTTATAGCCTCCGTCGATATCACATTAGCACTACAAACGACAGCGCGTTAAGTCTGAGCACATTTCAAACATAATTGAATTTAAAATGAATAAAGTTTCATAATCATAAGATTTCCAGCACTTCTCGAGTGTAGAACGATTTTAATGCTATAGTCTAGATTCAAACGACGTGGTTGTTTTTCTCCTAGAATATTAATTTATGAACTATTATTTATAATTTATGCATTGCATAATAGTATATACGCGACCCGCACCATCAGGGTAGGCTGAGGGAACCTAGTGCTAAGACAACTAGTTAGGTAGGTAGAATCGGGTTAAATAATTTCATTTCAAATGTGTAAATACCGTGAAAATCAAAGAACTTATTCTTATTTATTATCTTCACGATGTTTCCCGCACATAGCAGGGTAAGGAGGTGGAATCTGCGACCCTAGTGTCAAGATATATAAGATATTCCGCCGATTTCTTGAAGCATTGCGTGTTAAGTGACGGAGCGCAACGCCACGTTTTGCCTCGTTATTAGAGTGACAACATGAAAATATTCAATATTTAATTTCCCCGAGTAGGAATCGAATTCACAATCGTCGCGTTTGCAGTCGAGCGCTTGTATCCCTGCACCACGATAGACCTCGAATAACTAACTATAATAAAACAATAATAAAGAATGAAATAATAATTTTAAATAAAATTTAAATGAAATAATAATTAATTATTATATTAAAGTAAACTAAAATTAGTTTACTTTGATATAATATTTAATTATTTCTTTAACACTATAACAAACAATTCTCTCTCCAACAATGAAGAGGCAATCTAAATCTACGTATTCTACTACGAGGCCAGCTTTGTGGCGTTTCAATACTAGTAGTAGTGTGCCTTTAATACAAACAATTCTATGGTCAATATCAGTGTTCGTCACTTTATTCACTATCTGTAATACTGTTAACTATATAATAAATATTTATTACTGTAAACTATGTAATAAGTATTTATGTTCAATTTCTACTCGAGGAAATTAAATATTTAATATTGTCATTTCATCGCTCTAATGTCAAGGCAAAATTCGGCGTTAAGTTCCAACACTCAACACGCAATGCCTTCAGAAATCCGCGGACAGCGGCTACTTTGCTACAGGCTAGATACCTTCAAAAAACATTCACTATTTTTAAAGTAAAGCGATCTATATAACTAGTTGGATATTAGCTGCTTCAGTAAGCTTAAAAGGAAATTCCTTTTACTCAAGAATCCTACAGAGAAGAGTTCAATTTCCTTATCGTCTACCGTACTGAGGGAAAATTACAATTATTTGAAAGTGCACTTGCACTTAATGTAATAAATAGTGGATTCCTTTCAGTTTCACGCTGTATCCCGCATACTCGTACACCGGGATTGGTAGGGGAATCTGGGGACCTAGTTTTTAGACACTCCGTTCCCATTAAGACACTTTCGGCACCCACATATTTTATAAAGATTTATGATATTACATATTTACCACACAGCTTATTTAGATCGGGGAAAGCATACGATATTCAAATGTATTTTTATTCGAGTAGCACTTGGAGCTTTAAGTTATAAAACGCAAACAGAAGGGTAACTTAATCCCACACTAACTTGCGAGAACGGAGAAATAAAAAAAATTATTCATTCCCTCACAAGAATCGAATCCACAACCATCGCGTTGAGGTATTTGCTGTCCAAGCTGCGCCACGATGACCTTTCTGCAATTTTAATTGGGAATTAATATATAACTTCATCTCTCGAAATCAACTTCTTTGTGTAATGTCGTAGGTCTAAATTAATTTAGAGCTTAGAGATTAAAATGATTGCTTTTCTTTTGTCTAGAGGTAATAAATCTTTTTTATGATTGGAATAGGTTAAATTATTTGCTTCCCTCAAAAAAAAACAAAATATGTGATTTATTCCATCTAGTCGAATGTATTTTTATTGATTTATTGGCTTATTTTAAAAAATATATAATTTTTTATATTTAAAAATATGAAAACTTGGTGAGAGTTTAAGTACTGCTTAGATAAGCGAAACACAGACTGTGATAGTTGCGAGTTTGCCTCTACTGTGCAGAATGAATTACTTAAAATTGTGGAGAGCGGACAGCATTGACACAAGGTTTTCTTTGCACATCCTGCTTTACGAGATAAACCGTACAATTGATTAATCAAAGTAAACAAAAAAAAGGAAGCAAAAAAACGAAAAAGATTTTCGTTATAAATATATTTCGTTTTTTTGCTTTCATCCAAGCTGTTGCCACCACACCAAACCTAGAAGAACTAGAAATATAAAGTTAAAATAAATATTTAATTTTATTGAGTGGGGATTGAACTCACAACCAGTCGCGTTTACAGTCGCACTTTGTGCCCCTGCGCAACGACTGGCCTTAACACCATCACTTCGATTAACTAAGGCTAGAAATATGTGTTAAAGTAAACAATACTTAATATTAAAAACCTTTATAAAATCTCTGTATTTCCTTATCGGGCAATGCAAACGTATTCTTTAATTTTCAAATGTTCTAATGAATCTCATTTTCCTTCTAAAATATTGCGCGAAATATTTGAACAACGTCACATTTCTATTAAATACATAAAAACGAAATAAGAAATTCTTTACATTTATATTTCACTGACTTCGTTATGAAAGTAAACGAAGAATAATTAACATTCAGCCTAAACAACTGTTAACGAAGTTAATACAGTGTAGAACAGACATTATTCTATTCTTCTTTGAATTTAGATATCAACTATAGAAAATAGAATAGAATATAATAGTTTCAATTATAATTAGAGGCTACCGTAGGCAGGGGCGCGAGGGTGCGATTGTGTACGTGGGTTCGATTCCCACTCGGGGGAATGTAAAATTTAACATTTCTATTCTTCGCTCTGGTGACAAGGCAAAGCGAGACGTTGGATCCCGCTACTAAACACGCAATGCCTCCAAAATTCAGCGGAAAGTGGGGAACGGAAGTGTTTTAATGGGAACAGATTGTCTTAACACTAGGCCCCCTTAGCCTACCGTGAAGCTACGAAAAAAATTATAGAAAATAATAAATTGAGATATCAGACAATTAATTAAATAGAATCGTGACAAATAATAATTACTATGATTGTTTACCCAAATATAAAATAAATAGAAATATTTTACTAAAGCGTTCGAACCTATAATTAAGATCACTTAGGAACGTCCTCATATTATATACAAAATTATAACTAAAAACGACTCTAAAGGCGCACTAAATATAATAGAAATATTATAATTTTTTTTACAAAATCTGATAAAAAAATATTAATTTTCAGCTTTTATGTTAAAGCGCAAGTGTACACCACAAATGTAGAGCCGTAGTAGCTACGGACGGCAGTAGACTGTTAGGCGCCGTACGAACAACCCACCAGTTGAACGCTACGAGGAAAACTTTCGACATATTTCAACAGAAAAAAGTAACAAAAACTATTAAAAACTCTTTCTTTAATCGTTTAAATAATCTGTGCAATTTTTGGCGCGATAATTTTGACACATAAAAGTTTTTTTTGTCATTTTATTTTAATTTAAAATTAAAATATTAGAAAAGTGCGCGTTTTTTCAGTTTTTTTTGTGTTGTGTATAAGTGTTACTTTTGTTTGTTATATATATTTTTTAGTTTGGTGACTTGATACTATTAATTATAACTACTGGTGTGTATAAGCCGCCAAGAATTTATTATAGGTAAGTCATTTTTCTTGTTATCCCTTTATATATATAAAAAAAGAACTGTATTTTTTATATTATTTATAATTTTGGTATTTTGCTTGATTGTTTTATCATCTGGAGACGGTTGTGGGTTCGATTTTTGTTTCGAACTATCATCGAAAAGGTAAAAAAAATAGAGTGAAGAGATATTTAACTACGTTCTATCTACTTAACTCTCGTCTTAAAAGAATAACAATAAGAAAATGTTCTATTAAAAAAATATAGCGTCAATTATCCATTATCTGATCCTAATTTATAGTTACTGCAAATATATTAATAAATCTGATATTTTTAATGAAATATATTCCTAATTTTTTATTTAAATATTATAATTTTTGGATTAATTAAATATACTAATTACTTATTATTATTTAATAATACGTAATTCGTTAAAAATTATATACAAAGTAAAAAAATCATATTCTTCTTACAAGTAAATGTCATCATGAGGCCAGTCGTGGCGCAGAGGCACAAAGTGTGACTGTAAAACCGACTGGTTGTGTGTTCGATCCCCACTCGAGGAGATGAAATATTAACTTAAATTTATATTTCCATTTCTTCTCTTTGGTGAACTCCGCTTTGGGAACCTGGTGTTAAGACACTCCGTACCCTATTTTCTGCCGAATTATGGAGGCATTGAGTAGTGAGTGAGTGGCGGAAGTCAAAACTGCGCTTTGCCTCGTTATCCCAGCGACGAAACATAAATATTAAGTATTTTATTTCCTCGAGTAGGAATTAAAATCACAACCTGCCTTCTGTTCTTGACTGCCTCAAGTGTATTATCAGAAGGAGTATATTTTTTTAGCTGCATTTGAATTAAAGAAATACGTGTTTATAAAAAAAATAACTATGATATGCAAACAAAGTAACACATATATATATATTTATATTTTGAATATTTTAATAATAAGTACACTATAGCAAACACATATATTATATGTTTGTACGGCATTTTTTTATATTTTCATTTTAAATCAAATGAATCTAATATTCCAATAAGTATATTAACTATTATTGAGGCAAATTGTGGCGCTGGGCACAAGCGAGTGACTGTAAATGCGACAGATTGTAAGTTCGATTCTCGTTGGAGAAAATGTAATATTTAATATTTTAATTATTCGCTCTGGTTTCGAAGCAAAGCGCGGCGTAGAGTTTGGCCACTCCACACGTGATGCCTCCTGAATTCGGTGGAAAATA
Organism: Heliconius erato x Heliconius himera; assembly: GCA_013421005.1. NCBI lineage: Eukaryota > Metazoa > Arthropoda > Insecta > Lepidoptera > Nymphalidae > Heliconius > Heliconius erato x Heliconius himera. The sequence continues at coordinate 160,758 of JAATLQ010038660.1, forward strand.
GTAGACGGGGTGTCTTAACACTATATCCGGCCGTATGCGGAATACAGAGTGAACCCAAAAAAGAAATTAAATACAATAAACTCTTTATTTAGAATTTTAACGGATTAATATTCTAAATAAAGTTTGACGATAGGCCGTTGATAAAAAAATTATAGTGAATAGAATTCACTCGTTGTAGTTATTTTCTTAAATCCATTTATCAATACTTATAAGGAAAACGTATAAAAATTTGGACTTTGAACCCGCGCCTTTTTGGAAATCGTCCAAGCGCACTGACCAAATAAGCCATACGTTTTGGTGAACGTAGCGGGATTTATCAATACGATGGAAATGTACGTTTTTCTTTGCACAAAAATTTCAAACACTTTCGAAGCCTTGCCTTTGTTTTACTTTGCGAATTTAGGAAATATGCAGCGCATATTTCCTAAATTCGCAAAGATGCATAATATTTCATATGAAAATAGTTTTTACATTCATATATACATAGATAGCTATGTTATATATTTTATAATACGATCCGTATTATATTCCGCACATAGTAGGGTAAACGGAGAACACCTTACTAGAAAAGAAAGTCGAAATAAGTAAGGTAGGTTCGACCTTATTCATTCTGACGAGTGGGATTGAACCCACTACTGTCTCATTTACAATTTGACGTTTTGTCGCTGCGCAAAGACGGTCTCATTAATATTGATATTATTTAAATTCTAAAGAAGTGCTACTAAAATCCTAACTAAAACTACTCTACACAAGCTAAGCTATAATAGAATAGTGCGAAATACCACATATAAATCTTTCATACTACTACTACTATTCCAGTTATATTATATTAGCTGAAAGTCAATAAATATGTTACACCAGTGTGTGGTTAGAGCTAAGAAAATCTTATTGAGGAATAGATAACGTTTTGATCGAATACCGAGTAAATCCCGCAATAACTAGGTTTGTATGAAATTGGGGCAACAAAATTCCATTCCAGGCTAACCTGTGCACCGGGAAATATTTATAAGTGAGGCCTATCTGAAGTCATAAATCATTTATATGTTTTGCTATATATATACGAGAACACCTTTTGAAGCTATCGTGGTGCAGTTTGGGTTTTTTGTATGCTCGATAGTTTTCAGTTCAATCTCCGTTTGGGGGAATGTTTAAGCACCATGCCGCACACTATGTGCCTTACTGCCATTACATTTTATTCTTGTCTATTTATTTTAGGTAAGAGATCTTAGCGGAAGATAAAGCTGAGTATAAAGAGGGAACCTAATGTCAAGGCACTTCGTGCTTTACTTTTCGCTTAATTTTTGAGACATTCTTGGTTTATGGCAGAATTCAACTTGTAAACAAAGTCTTGTTACCAGAGCGAGGCAATAAAAATAATTCATTACATTGACTGGGAATCGAACTCGTAACCGTCATCATACGTTGTTGCGCAGCACCTATAGGGCCTCAAATAAAAATGAGAAATAAATACTCCTGGAATACCTGGAAACATAAAGTATTTTCTATGATTTAAAAGAAAATACATATGTAGAAAAATATCTAGAATATTTTTTTTGGAAATTGTGGGGAAGTGGAGGGTGTGGAATTTGTGTGGGAGTGCTCATTGTCAGGTGTTATAGGTTTCTATATTCATTATGGCACACCAGTGTTTATTAGACGATAAGAGATAAGATCAATGAACAGTGAATACTATATAATAATAATATTATTTGTCAAAAATCATGTATCGAAATCAAACACCTCAAGGCTTTTGCCAGAACTTATATTTTCATTTCAGAACAAAATATTATTAAGCGAAATGAATTCTATTGCTAATTCTATAAAATTATTTTCAAAATATGTTTTAATTAAATTAATAGATCGATTACTTTTTTATAATAAAATTATTGTATCAAAACTATTAATATAAAATCATGACAAACAATACATATAGATCGAGCTGCAATTAGAAAAATCTTCATTATATACGAGAGAATAACATTTTTGTAAAGTAAAAACAACAAATTCTCTTGTCATATCGGGGAAATAACAATAACTCAATATTGAACCCAAGATTCGAAGATGTTTTATATAACTGCAAACAACTTTTGTAAAAAAATATTATACTTTTCAATTCAGCCTCCTTATGGAAGGCTTTGAACACGCATATTACGCACACGTATTTTATAGTTTTCAAAATAAAAGAACTTCATTTTCAATCTTTGAATTATATTTTAACTCCTACGGATAAAATTTATAATGTCTACTCTTTTTTTAATTGATTTATCTTACATAACCGTTCATATTCTTTATGACAAAATTTCATTTTTATAAAAAGAAATAGGCATTTTTTACATGACAAGTTTAGGAATCGACTCACACTGGAGGAAATAAAATATTTAACATTTTTATTTCTTCGCTCTGGTAACAAGGCAAAACGCGGCGTTGAGTTCCGCCACTCAACACGCAATGCTTCCAGAATTCGGCGGAAAATGGGGAACGACGTGTTATAATGGGAACGGAGTGTCCTAACTCTAGGTTCCCAGTTACCCTTTGCCTACCCAGCTAAATGCAGGATACAGTGTAACTTAATACGTACACTTTTTAAATCTACTAATCAATCAAGGAAAAGCCATTAATTTTAAAACACAATCATAGCAACCGTATACCGTCTATTCGTATACAATGAATGAATAAATACACAAGATAACGTAAATACAAGCGTTATTTAAGGAAAAAAAATGTACAAAACCTGTCAGGTGGTTGAACTGATAACGATGAAAAAATATATTCAGTTTTTTCATGTCACATCATCAAAGAAACGATTATCGCGATACAATTTTTTGACGTGACAGCGTATTACGCAGCTATTTGCATTTGGTATTTTTATATATTTTTTTGTAAGCAAATTTTCAATATTATTCAAATTTATTAAAAATCAATTTATATTTAAAACAGCTTCTCGCACTTATACCGCACACAGGAGGATAGGTAGAGGGACTTAGTGTTAAGACACTCCATTCCCTACTTTCCGCCGAATTTTTCAAAGCATTGCGTATTGAGTGGCAGAATTCAAGGGATGGCCGGACTACTAATAAAATAATAAAATTATCAAAATTTTCCTAATATAATATCTTTCTGTAAACGCAATGGTAATAGGTTCAATCCTTTCTTCGACGAGTTTTGTTTGTTTAAATTGTTATCATTTTTCTACTCTGCCGCTTTTCTCTTGAAATATCTACTGATTAATCCTCAGTATATACTCGTATTTGATACTCTTTACACGTTTTTGAGAGCAAAATTGTAATGGAACTAGGAATCTTCTCAACAACAAAAGTGTAATAGTATTTTTAGAGGTTGCCTTGTTTTCGATTCTCGAGACCGTGCGGTAATACCTGATAATACTTATTAAGAAAACGTATAAAAATTTGAACGTAGCGGGATTTGAAGCCGCGTCGCTTTGGAAACCGTTTTTTAAATAAGTATTTTTCCATCCTAAGTGTGGAATAACTCTTTAAAAATGTTAAAAATAATTACTGTAGATTGAATTTATTATTTAGAAATAGATATATATATAAATATTGTATTAATAATATATAAATATATATATCTATATATATATATTTCTAATATAATAGAAAATTAATTTTATTTTGATAACGGTAAGATATAAATATAAAACATACTTGTATTAATAGTCAATCATTAAAATTAAGTGATCGTTTGTAATCTATACGTCTCGATAGTAATACCGCAACCTTACCCCTAACTAATTAGAGAGTGTCAAATGCGCCGACATCTTATCGAACAGTCTCGCCCTAACGTGCTTTGGTTGTAGATTAAAATTGAATAAATTTGTCTTTTTAACGTAATATGTGAGTGACTATTTAAAAAATAATTTATATTTTAAATCTAGCTAAAGTAAACTTGATATTTCTAAGAAAAAATCTTTTTATATTTCTTAAAAAAATATATAAATGCATTTCTTAGGTTCCCTATGCATATCCTGCTGTATGTGGGATACAACGTGAAGCTTATAAAAAAGTTAAATTAAATTTAGATCGACATTTGTACAATGCAATATTGTCATTTCTCTGCTCTGGCAAGGCAAATGCGTGCGTTAGTGTTATCAGTGTCTTCAATTCGGGTGAATGGTGGAGAACGGAGTGTCTTGACATTAAGTTCTTTACACCTAAAATAAAATATACGGGATGCAGCGGGAAACTAAAAAAAACACTGTAAATGTACCACGATAACGATATGACTTGTTTGTTGTTAGTTTTCTAAAAAATATCTCTACATATTTATTTTACAACTTCGTATTTTACACAACTTAGGATTATACGCAGTTTAGACTATACATATACGATATTTTTTTTCTTTTTCCTAAATTAAAAGTAAACAAGTTATTTGCCAAAACAACATCATTAAGTATGAATGAAGAAAATCATTTTTCTTTTGGCTTTGGTAATCATAAAAATATAAATTTGCTTTTAGTTATATATTCGTCATATTTGAAATATAATACAGCTTGTAATATTAAAATATTAAGTATTTAGATACAATAAGCACTTCTCAGCGAAATCTCGAAGTAATAAAAGACGCGTGTTTGACAATAAACATTATAAGAACGAATTTGCTATTGTAATAAGAATATGATCATTTGATATTACGAGATGAAGAAATAGAATAAGGCCACGTGCCATACGATTGTTACGGTTTTTCTTTTTCTTTATCAGTTTTATTTTTTCTTTCTATCATTTAGCGGGGTAGGCAATGAGTACAGTAGTGTTAAGACACTCCGTTCTCCACTTTCTCCACTTTCGCCAGTAGGGAAATGATGCCATACTAATGAAGTCGAACCCACTATAGACGCCCCGATGCGCCACTATCCCACTGCGCTACGATGACCTCAAAAGATTTATTTATATTATAAAATTGAAACTTCCTTTGTAATAGTAAATAGTATAATACTATGCAATATTTGCTTAATGAATGGAACGGAAAATGTTTATGTTTGAAATATTTCTGAATGTTATTAAACAACATGCGGCGTTTAGTTCCGCCGCCCAATATATAGCGACTATAACGGGAAATGGAGAAGGAAGTGACGTATATAAACATGAAAGTTGAGACTGTAGTAAATTTCTGAATGTCATTGTTTACTTATTAGCAGGACACACCAGTTGATATCTTTAAAATAAGTAATAAATGGGAAAGTTCAAAAAAAGTAATTATATTTACATTTAACAAGCGTATTTCTCTATGGACAGGTCGTGGGTTCGTTCCCCGCGACGTGTCATATTAAATATTTAATATTTTTATTAAAGAAGAAAGTAGGTGTAGGTTCCCTCAACCTTGTTACATGCGGAATATCGCGTGAAGGTGATGAAAAAGAAATAAAAATATAATTTTATTTTTAAAGTTGTTATGTTGTTATAGTTGATTATAAAGAAAAAAAACAATATAGCCTGAAGCCTGAAGGCCAATGGATCTTTTTTAGCCAAACCAAATGAAATAAAAGAAATTCAAGGTTATAGTTTAAAAATAATTCAAAAGCAAGTCATTATAGATAAAGCCCACTACATTAAGTATCAACACGAACAAAATTAATGACGAAATCGCGTTAAGTTACACCGTTACCTAGGTGTTGTGATATGCAAAAAAAAAAACAAAAAATAGGTAAAATAATTAATTTTCATCAATGGTCCATTAATTAATCAAGTTCACTTGATTAATGATGGACCGGTCAAGACGGAAGAATTTCTATAGCTAAAGGTCCATTGTCCGTTGGTTGCTAGTTTGCCCTACTTTTAGCATAGTATCATATTTAAAAGTTACTTTGACCCTTTTATTGAAAATAAATTTGAATTAATTGAGGCCAGTCGTGGCGCAGTGGCACAAAGTGTGACTGTAAAACCGACTGGTTGTGGGTTCGATCCCCACTCGAGATAAAATATTTACTTAAATTTATATTTCCAGTTCTTCTCTCTGGTGTCGAGGCAAAGCGCGGCGTTGAGTTCTGCCACTCAGTACGCAATGCCTCCAAAATTCGGCAGAAAGTGGGTAACGGAGTGTCTTAGCACTAGGTTCCCTCTGCCTACCCTGATGTGTGCGGTATACAGCGTGAAGCTGATTTATTTAATAATATTATTTTAATTTATGGTACAGATATTACCATAAATAGTGGAGAATAATATTATTAAATACTCAAATTAAAGCAAAAATTGTGGTTACTGTTCTAAGCTACGTTTTAACTCAGCCATCTTCGCGTAAAAGATCACGGTTTCTGGTTTTTAGGCTTTTGCTGCATAGCAGGGTAGGTGGAGAGAACCTAGTGTCTCTGCTTTCTACGTGGCATAACTACACGCTGCGATTAAACTTAAGTATTAGTAACGTGCAAACAAACTTAATTAAATATATAATAATCATTTATTAAAATACTTTTGTACTCTACAAAATCCGGAAGCACTCTCAAGAAGTTTCAGAAACACGCACAAATGTTACGCCGTCACCGACACGCCTGTGTATACAAATATTTGCAAAGTACTTTCTTGTCATAAATGGCTTTGACATGTAAATGAAAAAAAAAATATAAGAAATAGAAACAGTTAAATTTTATGTTGTTTATAAAGAAAAAAAAGGAAAAAAAGATGAAATGAAAGAAAAAATATGTATATAAGAAAATGTGAAAGAATCTAAGATTAAATTCTGGTATAAACGTATTGTATTGAAATAATATATAGTATTTATGTAGGTATTATAGCAGCATAAATGAGACAGAATAAATGAAAATCTCTTCAGATGTTCTGAAAATTTTCATTTAATTAAGTGGAATATTCACACATTTCTGATAAAATTTTACTCATTCATTCGTTCTACATTTTTGCCTATTTTAGAGACTATCAAAATTTTACTGGAAAAACAAAAGTATATTTTGAAATTATTTTTCATCCTAGTGGAAATCAATCCTACAGCTATAACTGGTAGTTAGTCACTTTCGAATTGCACCAAGACCTACAATAAAACCTTATTTATATAAATTTTTAACGTATTATAAGTTTTAGCCCGATTAAATGCCATGAGTACTCACGTACTTACTATACAATACAATTTATTTGAAACATACAGATACGAACTTTTCTAAGTATATATTTCAGTATATTAAATACTTCTTTTCAAAATCTACTTTCCGTGTTCAAAAACAAGTATATTTTCAGTTTTTACCCGAATGAGGTGAAGCGAAGGAGGTTCATGTTTATAGCGTATATGTATGTATGTATGTAACTGTAAAACTAGTGAACCGATTTCGATAAATGATATATCGTTGGATTTGTCTTGATGATGCAAGTGTTACTGGATTAATTTAGTGTATGCCGTGGGGCTTTTTGTTTTGTCTATAATTCACTTTTATCAACAGCTTCAGTATCATTGATACAACACTCATACATCATCACATCTTTGACTTATTTTATACAATACTGTAGACAACAACTTACTGTAACCTAAGTAGCTTAGTACTTGACGCTATATATTGTTTGTATAAATTTGTCTTTGCGAATTTCTACAGTGGAATTTCATTAAATTTTAACAACAGCTAAAGCGATATAACGAAATAGTGGAAATAACGCTGCTTATAATAATATTTATGTTTCATTCCCCATACAAATATGTCTTACGACGGCTTGCAGATATTGTATGAGCTCAGAGAATAATTAATAGAGGGTAGAAAATATTCCTTTGATTGTCTTGAAAATAAACTTGGTGAATTTCAATGAAACACCTATTTACGTAGAAGGCGAAAGCCTTTGTTCTGTCTATCTGACACGTATGAATGTATATATGTGTTATGAGTTCGATTCCCATTTGCGGGAATGAAATGTTTAATATTTTCATTTCCTCAATCTGGTAAAGAAAGAAAGCGCGGCACTGAGTTTCGCTACTCAACACGCAATGCCTCGACAATTCCATTCAAAGCGTGAAATGGAAGTGACTTAATGTTTCTCTCTCTCTTAATGTAAACGTGAAGATAAAAAAATATGTTACTACAAAATTTACAAATAACTCAATATACCTTTTTGCCTGTAGTAGACAAAAAATGAATCTTCTCTAATAGATCACATTGTTAACTTAGCTAAGCGTGATACAAATAATAAAATTTTCAATATCTTAAAAAAAATCCTGTGTTCTTAACAGGAATTTAAAAACATTTTTTATTTTTAGAATGTTTATATATAGATTGACCGTTTTTATTGTCCAACAAACTATATAGTACTTATAAATTAAACCAATCCGGATTGCATCAAAGAGACCAGTTTAATAAATGGTTCAGCGTAAACAAAAATAAAAAGCGACGTGGGACGCGCGCTGGATAGAACTAAGTGACCCGTCAACAGTGCAACCTGTGCGCCAGGAACAAGTGTAAATACAAACAAACGTGTCTATTTATTTACTTAAAATAGCTTTACGATACCTATTATTGAAAAAAACTTATATTTTGTTATAACTTTTATATGTTATTATTTAATGTACAAAATATAATTAAATTATATTTACTTCGCGTATGCCACTCAAAAATAATCTTTTTAAAATAAAAACTAAAATTTTCACCAGTATTATTAATAATAATATATTATACGCATACTTTAATATTTAATATACTATTTATAATTTGTGAAATTCATAAGTTAAATCTACGTTATGTTTAAATTCATGCATATGGTTGATAGGTATAAAGATAGAATGCAAATTTACTCACTTAAGACCGTCGTAGTGTAGCGGCACAATACTATCTGTAAAAGTGACAGTACAGGTTCGAATACCACCCGGGAACCTTTCAACAAGCAACATCTTGAAAATTGGAAGGTGTCTTGTGAACAGAGTGGCCTTCTCATAATTATAATATCGTAGATATAAAAATATAATTTTTGCGACAAACTTTGTCAATATTGTATATAGTAACCACACTTTATACTTTAACATATAAAAGTAAAATAAAAATAGCAATAATAAAACAAAATATATAATTATATATTTGTTAAGATTTAGCAAAATATATAAAAAAATTTAAAACGTCATATAAAGATAAAACTAGGTAAAAGTCTCACTTCATTTAATTTAAAGTCAACCGTCACCGTAAATGTAGTCATTATCAGCATATTTTACGGTACTTGGTGTAACGATTGGAATAAATTACCGATTTCCCAAAGACGTTTCAAGGTAAATTAATTAGATGATTTGTCGCGTTGTAATAATGAGAATTCGTTACTTATTGTTCCATCCATTTACATAGAAATTGAATTTTTTTTGTTTCTAATCGTTAAGGGATTTTCTTTATTTAATTAAAAAATTGTAAGTGTTGGTGTATTTGGTTTTTGTATAGGCTTTTATCTTTTGTTTAAGCTATTTTTGCTTTCTTTCTTATTGTTTGCCTCTATTTAAGTTAGAAGTCTCTATTTTGTACTTACCAGAAATTATAGTGAATTGAACACTGACACCAATTTGAAACTGCCAATTTAGACCAGTTATCTGATTTATACAAACTTCTGTAGTGCCCTGGAGACTGTAGTTGGCATAAAATCAATAATTTCGACTTACAAATAATATTTAGATGTATAATTATTTTTTGAAATTTCTTTTTCTTTATAATTTGATGTTTAAAATAATAGGAAAGTTTGAATATAATTATTTGAATTTTACTAAAATATTAAATAATTAGTATATTAGCGATGCTGAATGCATATATGGTCGTTAAAATCTATATTAATGATATAATACCGATGTCATTTTCCATGAAATAATATCACGTAATAATTATAATTAATAACAAAAAAAAAAAGAATTCCACAGGATCCCATAATCAGATCTTACTAAGCTAAGATATTGAGTTATTCGTTCATATGTCGAGCACATAATTTAAGACTTATATCATTTTCTCACGGGTAACATTCTCAGAAATTGACCAAAGTAAAATAGGATTACACGGAAAGCCTTCAGACAAAAAAGAGTCGTCAAAATCAGTTCCCCCGTTAAAAGATCTGAGGTAACAAACATAAAAAAATATAGTCGAAATGACAACCTCCTCCTTACAGAAGTCGGTTAAAAATATGCAAGACATGCTGAAACTGATGAATGTTATTTTAACCTACTATAAACTTTAATTATCTGGTTTTGTTTTCAACGAATTTTTACTATCTCTATATTGGACGATCAAAATAGCAATAAAGTTTATAAAGAAAATTCAGCTTCCATTAATAGCGTTCATGCATATTTGATTCTTGTTAGTGACATGTATGCTTATATATCAATCAGCTTATTCGTCCATTTTCAAAAGTATTTTTTTATATACCAGCTTCTAGTATACACTGATAGCAACTAGTGTTGAGACACTGTTCTCCGCCTTCCACCACGTTTCGAGATATTCTAAACTAGCGGCAATTTCACCACAAATAACACATTTAGGAAAAACTTAATAGAATATATTTTTAATTGGAATTGTTATTATTATATACATAGAATTTAAAATAACAATAAAATTATCATATTTTTTTTTTCAAAAATAAAACAGAACATAATAGAAAATAGTCAGTAAAATGCCTTGAACACAACATTGTATGTTGAGAAGCAAATGCTTTTACATCGCTATAATGCGTTTGCATACATTTGAATGCAGTTGAAAATTGTTTGCACGTGGAAAATAAATATTACAAATTCTACCCCTTTTCACAATTGTAACGCATTTACTTATATTTGCTGTTGGGAGTTTTGAACTTTTATATCTTTGCGAGATAGTTGTGGATTCAATCTTCTATAAATAATTCTTGTAAATTGATTTTTCTTATAGTTTGACGATACGGGCCAGCTGCCAAAGGAAAGCTAGAGTTTATAGGGATAATAAAAATTTGGAGGAAAGTAGGGACTTTCCACCAAATTTTTGAGAATTTGCTGATTGGCGGAACTCAACGCCGCACTCTGTCTTGTTACCATAAATTAATTTCCTCGAGTAGGAATCGAACCCATAACCGTTACAGTCACACACTTCACGTGCGCTACTGTGCCGCGACAGCTTTATATTCTTCCTTCCTTCCTTCTATCTCAGAACCCTCTATGGGTGAATCCGACTCGTGCTTCATCGTTTTTTTCTTAAATGAACTTGAATAAATATTCCGCGCGGACGTAGCCGCACGGGGCAGCTTGTAAACATATAAATTGGCTTATCACAAACGAATTCTGTCACAAGAAACACTGTCGACTAAACTACTAAGTATTTTGTAGATCTTTTCGAACATTGTTCCCTTATAAGGCACGGTTACTTGATCCAGCTTTGAGCCGAATTGTCACAGATTTATTTAACTTATGTTGTATTCAACAGCTGAATAAAAGTCTATTCTTTATCCGTATTTTGTTGACGTTTCGTATTTGTTTCAATTTAATACACGATTTAGTTTTATTTTGTAAGATTTAGTTTTTGTAGAATTTCTTAGAACTTTGATGTATGATTGTATTTAATACAAAAAGATGTAAAAAATTTTGAAAGTTGTATGATTTGAACCTGGATCGCATCTTTTGGAAACCACCCAAGTAGAAACTAAACGATGTTCCAAGTTGGTCTTTAATTATTTATTAGCTTTCTAGAAAAGTATTTTTCTTTCCTAAGTGTAGAAAAGCACTTTAAAATTTTTAAAAAATAATATTTCAGTAAAGTTTTTAAGAAAGATTATGGAACTACTATAAGTGAGTATCAGTCGTTGGGAGTCTGTTGAACATAGAGCTCAACAATACATTTTCTTTAACAAGACCCCAATAAAAAAAAATAATGAACTTAAAAAATAAACGAAAATTCGAAAAGCTTTTCGTTATTAGCCGAATTTTCTTTATCAAGTATAATATTAGGCTAATCGCTACCAGCCGAGTTTATAAAGTTTTAGCAGTTCACTTGAGTTTTGGTTCTCACTTAACGAATCCAAGAATTATTTTAGTACAGAGCCGTACAAAAGAAGGCCGTTTTGCTTGGGTATGCTTTAGATGTTTTCTTAGAAACTGGCTATCGAGCAACTAAAGGTCAAATAATTTAAGGAATTTCATTACTCAGGTTCACTTTTACTGATACTATATTTTTTTAAAACGACTTTAGTAATTTTCATACAAAACGACTAGTTGAGTTTTCAGAAACGTTTGATGAATAGTTAATTTAAATATACTTAATTAAAATAAACTTAAATAAAAACATATTTTGTTTTATTTATACTAATTATATAGTAATTAGAGGCCGTCGTGGCGCAGTAGCACTAGCGTGTGACTGTATACGTGACGGTTGCGGGCTCGATTCCCACTCGGGAAATGAAAATATTAACTAGTTTTTAGTTTACACTTTCATTTTCTCGCTTTAGTAATAAATTAAATCAGCTTCACGCTGTATCCCGCACACAGCAGGGTAGGCAGAGGGGACCTAATGTTAAGACACTCCGTTCCCCACTTTCTGACGAATTCTGGAGGCATTGCGTGTTGAGTGGCAGAACTCAACGCCGCGCTTAACCTCGACACCAGAGCGAAGAAATGGAAATATCAGTATAGTAATAAATAAAATATAATAATAAGCTTGTTTATTACATAGCCAGATATTTCATCAACATTCAACATATTGTCTTTTGTTCATCGTCAATCATTTTTCTGACGCTTAAGGACTAATTTTCTGATGAAAACCTTTGATAAAATTTATTTATAGATATATTGTATTTATTTCTATTTACTAGTATTACTAAGACAAATATTATTTAGTGTCTATTAATAATATTTCGTTTACCCGCTGAGGCCAGTCGTGGCTCAGGGGCACGAGCGTGTGACTGTAAACGCGATAGGTTGTGGGTTCTATTCGCACACGAGAAAATGAAATATTCAATATTCTCAATTCTTCACTTTGGTGTCGAGACAAAGCGCGGCGTTGAGATCTGCCCCTCAACAGTCAATATCTCCATAATTTGGCCAAAAGTGATAAGCGCAGTGTATTAATACTAGGCTCCCTATGTCTACTCTGCTATTGGCGGGATACAGCGTGAAAATAAAAAAAAGTAAACCTGCTCAACTCAAACATTGGACGATGTTGACTTCACTTAACACTCAATATCCTATTCTGGGTAGAAAGCGGAAAATAGAGTTTCTTGATAATAAATTTTCTCCGTTTATATCCTACTATATGGGCAATGCATCGTGAAGCTAAAAAAAAAAATTTAAAAAGTATATCATTTATTTGAATTCCTGTTATTTAATCAACGCACAAATTGCCAATCACCGTTAATTCAATTTTAATGTCAAACTCGTTCATTAAAATTATTTAAACATTATGTGCTACGATGATAATGTTATTTATTTTTAACAGTTTTTAAAATGTTATTCCACACTTAGGAAAGACAATGAAATACTAAATAAAAGTAATTTGTTTTATACTTTTTAAATAATCGACATATTCGGAGATTTTTTTGAAAATACTGAGAAGAACGAAGTTTATAAGTAGAAGAGCGAAGTGGATACAATTTTTTTATACTAGTATGTACTGCAAAGGTTGGCTATGGCAATATAGTGTTATGTCAATTTTCAGTTTCACGCTATACACAACAGGAGAGGCAGAGGGAGCCTTGTGTTAAGACACTCCGTGCCTCACTTTCCACCGAATTCTGGAGGTGTTGAGTATCGAAAGTCATAACTTGACATTAGAGCGGAGAAATAAAAATATAAATAAATATTTGATTACCTCGGGTGGGGATCGAACCCATAACCAGTCGATTTTGCAGTCACACTTTGTTCCCCTGCGCTAAAACTGGCCTCTTTTATAATTTTATATTAATTAAGTATTTATATTTAAAATTATATCTATTGATTGTGCGGCGTTCAGTTCTATTCTACTCAACACACAATATCTTTATATTGTGTGTTGAGTAGACACAATCAATAAGTAGCACAATCAATAAATAAATCCAAATACCCTACGTAAATCCATAAATAAATGCCGAATAGATGGATATTATGCATAGTTTTTTTACATATAGCTTTGTCCTGCATTTATTTATGGTTTTACGTAGGGTATTTGGAAATATATGTTTAATAAAATTTCGCCCAGTCGAATTATTTGTGCATTGTCCATTGATAATTAAACAAAACAGATTCTGTTATAGATATGTGTTTTTTTACAATTGGACGGAAAGTGGAAAATCGGCTAAGCAATTTTTTTCATAAGAAAGTTTTTCAAAACAAAGTTACCACCCACCATTATAAAGAAAAAAATCCCGCACACAGCAGAGTAGGCAGAAGGAACCTAGTGTTAAGACACTCCGTTCCCCACTTTCTGCCAAATTCTGGAGGCATTGCGTGTTGAGTGGCAGAACTCAACGCCGCGCTTAACCTCGACACCAGAGCGAAGAAATGGAAATATAAATTTAAGTAAATATTTCAACTCCTCGAGTGGGGATCGAGCCCACAACCAGTCGGTTTTGCAGTCACACCTCGTGCCGCTGCGCCACGACCGGCCTCAATTTATTATAAAGAAATTATCTATTATTCCTTGAAAATTGATATCTCCATCAATAAGCTAAACATGTAGCTTTCACGTCTTAAAAATATCAAATATATTCTTATAGGATTTTTTCTATGTACGAGCACATATATCTCAAGGGTATACCTTTCATTTACGAACCTATTCTACTTTATCAAAAGCGTTTTGTTTTGTTGTCTCTAGACATATTTTTTTGTTTTAGATTAAGAAATATAATTTAAAATTGCTCCTATGTTTTATTTATTTTCAAACATTCGCGTTTACAGTCGCATGTTCTTTCCCGCGCCACGACTGGCCTCGCAAAAAATGAAGGGTTTGAAATAAAAAAAAATCAGAGAATAAATTGAACTTATACCAACAACGATAATTAAACGTTAACCCACTGTACTATAATAGCGTTAAACTTATTATTATTTTTTTAAACACTATGGCACTATTAAATTTAGCACTTCAATACTCATCAATAATTCATAATATTATTATTAAAGTTTCTTGTTAGAACCAGTTACGAATGGTAAAATTTTTATTACCATTTTGTAGTATTCAGTACAACTATATTGTATATATATACATATATAAATATGTATATCTTTATATATATATTTATTTATTTATAATAGTAATCCTTGCTATCCTATGGCTTAGTTAGGTGGCTTTCCGAACTGTGGCTAAGTCGTATGTAAGTAGTATATATGGGGGTGCACCGCAAAAGGCCTATATAAGATACAGATTGTACAGCTTACGTTGTAAGAACATCGTTATTCTAAATTACAACTTATTCTTATTATTCTTGATTGTTTTTGTATCTTATATACAAAGAATATATAATAGAAAGTTAATTATTTATTTACGTCACTTGCATATAGCACGTTAAACAGAGAGAGCATAGAGAATAGTGTTAAGACACTGCGCTTTCCATCCGTTTATAACAAATTAATTAGTACTCCAAATATCCCAAAGTACTGGTACTGATGATCAGATATACAATCAACATGGATATTTAAAAAAAATAGATGCATATTATGTAATGATAGACAATAGTGCTATAATAACCCCAAAAATGAAATTTGAACCAATTATTTTGTTGTTTAGTTAACGTCTCGGTCCCTAAAGTATACATATATTCACTTTAGTAACTATTCTTTAGATAAAACATACATACATGCTACAATATCTTTAAAATTGAGTGGCAAATAGGAAACGGAGTGGTTTAACATTAGGTTTCCTCACTATATATTTTTAAGCTTTGCGCACATAGCACCCTGCTAGGCAGAGGAAACCTAGGAACCTAGTGTTAAGACACTCCGTTTTCCGTTAAGACATATCCGTTCCCCACTTTGCCCTACCGATCATATTCTGCTATAAGAGAAAAAAAGCATAAAGTTGCTAAAAATATTATTTTAAATAAATTGTTACATTTATATAGTACATAATGTTCTCATTAAGCTTTTCATTCAAATTCAAATCTCAATTAAGTTTTCATTGTAATTTTAGATCGCAAAATATATATTTTAATTACAGAACTAACAAACAAACATTGAGTAAATTATTGATATTATTATTGTTTTGAAATTATTAGGTACAAGAAGTATATATACTAAATAATAAATCAAATCAAATCAGCTTCACGCTGTATCCAGCATACAGCAGGGTAGACAGAGGGAACCTAGTGTTAAGACACTCCGTTTCCCACTTTCTGCCGAATTCTGGAGGCATTGCGTGTTGAGTGGCAGAACTCAATGCAGCGCTTAGCCGCGACACCATAGCGAAGAAATGAAAATATAAATTTAAGTAAGTATTTCATCTCCTCGAGTGGGGATCGAACCCACAACCAGTCGGTTTTACAGTCACACTTCGTGCCGCTGCGCCACAATTGGCCTCACTACTAAATAATACCTACTAACTAAATATTATACGCATTTATTATCATGTAGGTACATACGTATCTATGGATAGAAAATGGAAGTTTTAATTACAATTTTCATTTTCAGTTCGTTTGTAGAAATTGAATGTTTTATATTGATATTAAGCGTCAAGGACTATTAGCATTTTTTTTCAGTTTCACACTTTATCCCGAGCAACAGAGAGAACATTGGGTTGAGACACTCAGTTCTCCACTTTTCGCCCCATTTCAAAACATTGTATGTTCAGCAGTGAAACTTAACGAGTGTGAAAATTAAGTACATAAGACGTAATATTTGTCGTATTAAATGTACTCCGCGTAAAGCAGTGTAGGCATAGGGAACCTAGTGTTAAGACACACCGTTCCCTACTTTCCGCCGAGTTCTTGAAGACACGCAATGTGTTCAGTGGCGGAGCTCAACGCCGCGCTTTGTTTCGACGCCAGACCGAAGAATCGAAAATATAAATGTAAGTAAATATTTCATTTCCTCGAGTTCCACAACAGGTCGGTTTTACAGTCACATATAAACTAAAATTTCAAAATTGTTTGTTTGTTCGTTTGTTAGTATTGCGCAAATAAATATGCGCTTGCTATAAACCAATGGGCTTGGGTTTTTAAAACATGGTTATTTTTAAATCACAGACAGACATAAATTTTATTTAGATATATAGATTATAAGTTGCTTCTGTTACTAAACAAACATTAATATGTACATAGGTATATATACAAGAAGTATATTTACGTTATATATTGACACATTCGCCTCAACAAATTCCAACAAAATTATAATTCTAAAAGTTTAATTTGAAAATTTATTAACTAAATATTTTAATAAAATCCTTTTGTTATGAATAAAATTCTGGTCCCCAACGGATTTAATTGGCTGTTATTATAAGCTTTGTTTTATAATGAGAACTTTTGTACTAATATTTTATAAAACATAAATATCTATATAATCAGTCTAATATCAATAAGTCTTTAATGAGTCGTGGCGCAGAAACTCAAGACTGACTGTAAATGCGACAGGTCGTAGATTCGATTTCCATTTGAGGAAATGAAATGTTTAATATTTTAATTACTCCGCTCTAGTGTCGAGTCAAAGTGTGTCAAAGTGTGAGTGTCGCGGCGTCGACTTCCGCCACTTAACACACAACACCTCCAGAATTCGGTCGAAAGTGGTGAGCGAAGTGTGACTTAACACTGGGCTTCTCTGCTGTTTGCGCTAATACCAGTGACTATCATTTGTTAAATATCACCTTACTACAACCAATAACGATATTTAAATTGTATTTTATCAACATATATATATATATATTTTACTGTATAACAATACACATATAGTCTTTCCATTCGTGCTCTCCCCATATATGTATGTTTAGCAATTGTCAAGGGTTTCAGATACGTCGAGAAACTGTCATTTACTGAAATAAAATTAGATTTTTGAAAAAATTGGAAGATATAGCCAGATTGTTGGGTGTGGGTTCGTGATTGTTTTCCTCAATACAGTTCATTTATAGGTCTTGTGCTATAGTAATAAATATATGTGTGGTCATATTAATAATAATTTAAAACTATCAATCTATAAATCTCGAAATGAAAGCGAATACTTAATAACGCACCAGTACTTACTAGCTCACCTAATAACGCATCTGTTGTAGTGCACGCTTATTTAATATTTTTTTTATCAATAACATTTATGAAGCGGCGGCCGGCGTTGGGTTCCGCCACTCAACACGCAATAACAAGCTATTGGGGCGGAGAACGAGAATTGGGGTATCTTGACACTGGGCTCTCTCTGGCTTCTCTGCTATATATGATATAAGGCTTAAAGCTAATTTCAAAACTTAAAGAAAATCTAATATTACCTATCTACAATTTTATGAGTTTTTTGCCCAATATTTAATAACATTATTAATCTGCAATATAACATCTATCTACTAAAAGCCGAAAGATCTACGCTCATATGCTTCATATACCTATACTTTTATGTAAATATTACTTTGTTCTCTGTCTTTCTTCGTCTTTCTGACTCAAAAATCTATATTAACGTCCATTTAATTTTCAATTGTCAATTTGTAAGTGATAAAAGAGAACTTGAACAGTTGGACATTTAGTTCGCAAATGCGACGCGCTATTGACAAAGTTCTTGGGGAAGTGACCCATATGAGTGCGGATATGGTAAAGCGTTTACTCCATAGAATGTTTAGTGCTTCAATTATGTTTTTCTATTTATCATATAAATAATGAGGCCAGTCGTGGCGCAGCGGCACAAAGTGTGATTGTAAATCGATTGGTTGTGGGTTCGATCCCCACTCGAGGAGATGAAATATTTACTTAAATTTATATTTCTATTTCTTTACTCTGGTGTCGAAGCAAAACGCGGCTTTGAGTTCTGCCACTCATCACACAATTCGGCAGAAATTGGCGAACGGAGTGTCTTAACACTAGGTTCCCTTTACCTACCCCGCTGTGTGCGGAATACAGCGTGAAGCTGAAAAAAATAAAATTAATAAAATATTATACAATTATTTATTTTAATGAAAAAGTAATAAAATTAATGAGTATATTGGTTTTGTATATTTGTGTAGTAAGTGGAAGTAAGTTTTGATTATGCGGCGAATTTCATACAAAATGTATAAAGTCGATGTATTATAAATGCTCGTATTTTTTGATTACGTTGACTTAGAAACATGATTTTTTCTCATGCTCTAAGGGACCGCAAACTTAAATATTTGATATTCATTTCAGCTTGATATCTCTACACAATCTCGAGATAAATAATAAGTGATCATATAAGGGTTCCATTTTTACCTTTTGACCTTTATATTGAAATTGTTATTTTGATATAACAGATCGGTCAGTGGAGTAGCGCTACAAGCGGCTGCGGTCGTATTGTGGCGGCGCATGCTTCCAACATGACGGAAACCGCTAATGTTTTGGACGTGCTGAAAGTGCATATGTATTTCTTTCTTACTTTATATTTGATGAGAAGATAATATATATTTGTTCAGCTTCACGTTGTATCCTGCAAGCAGCATTGTAGGTAATGGGAACCCAAATGTTAAGTCACTCCGTTCCCCTCTTTGCGGCGAACTGTCGAGGCATTGCGTGTTGAGTGGCGGAACTCAACGCCTCGCTTTCTATGTTGGTATTGAGATATGCCTTAATTGTGCAATGATGACAAAATTTCGCAATTTTAGACTTAAAACTAAAAAAAACACATTTCTTTCAAACAAACTTAAAAAACTTAAATCTAACAAAGTGAAGTACTTATTTTAAAAAGACAAAAATAAAAGTAATATTCCAGTGAAGTTACATTAGAAAACGAGGTTGAAATAGTGAAAAATCACATTTCCTGAACAAACCAACTTATTTTTCAGCACAATACTTTCTTCGTTATTTCAAGAGCAGCGTCGGTGCTTGGTTAATTTAATTTTTCGCTTTGGAGTGAAGCTAACGAACCTTAAGTTTTGCGAGACTTAATGAGCTCACTGTCCTTGTGGATAATAAAAATTTTGTGTTTTTTTTTATGTTAGAAGCCGCAGAGTCTTAGCTTTGTTTATGAATTTAGTATTTTTAAGGTCAAAAGTGACAATGGGTTGGCTGTAGTAAAAGTTGTTTGTTTATCATAGCCGGATATTACAGGTTGTATTTACGTACTGTATATATCTCTATATATATATCCCGCATATGGGTAGGCAGAGAAATCCTGAAAACCTAGCGTGAAAACACTCCGTTCCCTCTAAATTACCGCCGAATTCTGGAGGTGTTGCGTGTTGAGTGATACAATTTTAACAAATAAGTATAGCTTTTGGGTACAAAAAGTAAATTACGTAAGATGAAATAATCAGAAATAATCGCAAACATGCGACTATGATCGCGAAGGTTGCGAGTTCGTTTTCCACTCGGTGGAATGTAATATTTAGTATTTTCATTTTATCGCTTTGGGAACAAGGCAATTGAGTTGCGCAGCGTTGAGTTCCACCACTCAACACGCAATGTGTCGAGATTTGACGATTTCCCTCTGCCTATCCTGCTACAACGTGTTGCTAAGAAAACGTAAAGTGCAATTTAGGAAAGTGATTTTCTTTACCGGTAGTACCGGTACGTAGAGAAAACATAATTAAACTTGAATTCAATTTTTATTTCTGGTAAAGACAGAGAGCTGTATAAATATATTTAAAAACTACATGTTTTGCCGAGACACCTAGCATCACTCTGATCAGAATAATAATTTAATTTGAAACATAAACATTTTACTAATAGAAGGATTTAAATCCATAAATCCATAATAATAACGTAAATTTCAAAATATTATCGTCAATATTTAAATAGAATATTATTTGGCAAAATTGTAATACATATGAATAGCCGAGTTGATAATGGGCGAAATGTATAGCAATTAGAATATTATGCTGCGGTAGTGTCAGTAATAGTCGTACAGACGTCACCACAATATTACAAATGAGACCGTTGAAGCTACGTTGTTATTTGTATTTGACAAAGCTAAATTATTTGTTGGATGTAAGGATATTTCTATTTGTAAGTATATAGGTGACGGTTTTGAGTTCGATGATTGCTCCGCGAAATGTATTATGTTCGTTTTCTCGCCCTAATATAGCGCTGGTTTGATTTCCGTAAAATAGCAAACGGAGTGTCGTAATACTATATTATTTTTGCTTACCCTGTTGTATACCGAAGGAAATCTAATGTATGAAAATATTATTAAGATTAAATCAGATACACGCCTTATCGCGCAAACAGCAGAGTAGGCAGAGGGAACCTAGTGTTAAGGCACTCCGTTCCCCACATACCGCCTAATTTTGGAGGCATTGCGTGTTGAGTGGCGGAACTCTACGCTGCACTTTGCTTCGACACCAGAGCGAAGAAATGAAAATATTAATGTAAATAAATATTTCATTTCTTCGAGCTGGGATCGAACCCACAACCAATTGATTTCAGTCAGTCAGGCAGGGGTACAAAGTGTGAGTCAGACAGTCACACTTTGTGCCCCTGCGCCACAACTGGCCCAAATATTATTATATAGATAATAATAATGTGAATAAGATACCTGTAGTATTTTTAGTTTTGGTTTAATTAGACATGGAGACAAAACAAAGAAGACAGTCTACTAGATACGTTAATTTGTAAAAAAAAGATCTAATATAACAAGTAACTATATAAAACTATTTTTATTAGTACGTGTTGATATAATAATACTTATAGTATAGAAATATTACTGATTCAATTCAAGATATTACGAGTATGTGGTCTACGTAGAATATGTAAATTCCACTTGGAATCGAACTAATAACGATTATATTCAATAAACAATACAAAATTATTAAAGCTTAAAATAGATTAAATTAAATTAAATAAGCTTCACGCTGTATCCCACACACAGCAGGGTAGGCAGAGGGAACATAGTGTTAAGACACTCCGTTCCCCACTTTCTGCCGAATTCTGGAGGCATTGCGTGTTGAGTGGCAGAACTCAACGCCGCGCTTAGCCTCGACACTAGAGCGAAGAAATGGAAATATAAATTTAACCCACAACCAGTCGGTTATACAGTTACAGTTCGTGCCGCTGCGCCACGACTAGCCTAAAAATAGATGAATCTTTATAATTTGAAAATTGCTGTTTTATTTCCACTAAGTAAGTGAAGCTAAATAAAATACAACACTTTTTTTGGCAACTTTACTAAAACATATTTTCACCAACGTTGTAGGTGAACAGTAATTCAATATTGTTCTGTAGTGATCACTTCGTTGACAGGAAATTTTGTTCATTTTCGTTATTTCTTTGGCCCTTATCATATTACTCCAATTCATGAAATAAAATATTTGGAAGAAGAAAGCTTTTATTTACTGTGGATGATAATTTCCTTCTCAGATACCCTCTTTATCAGAGGAATGAATCAAGGTGAATTTATTTGGTCCCAAATTTTTGTTTGTTGCACAGTTTAAATCAGCTTCACGCTGTATCCCGCACACAGCAGGATAGGCAAAGGGAACCTAGTGTTAAGACACTCCGTTCCCCACTTTCTGCCGAATTCTGGAGGCATTGCGTGTTTAGTACGTTTGAATTCAGATACTTTTATATTGGTTCTGGTACCAAAGATATGTTTAGCAATGTGAAATTATTTTTTCGGAGGAAATGGATAAACATAAACGATTTCTTTTTTCATTTAGATCCATTCTCATATATTTTGTTTTGTTATTTTCGAATATACACAATATAATTATGTATACATACATACTCTTAGCGATACTGTATTAGCGACAAACTTATTGCGATTTTTTATTAAATTTTTGGGTCTTATTTTAAAATTTTCTATGAAAATTGACTACTTGTGATAGTTGTGGATACGAATACCACACGAGGACACATTTATTTTCGACAGATTGGTTCTGTCCTTTGAACTGTAGAAATCCAGTATGAAGAGTATCTGCAAGAAAATATAATATTCATAATAATGTTATGCAAACATCTTAAAATCAATTGGCTATTAATCTATTACAGATATTAAATCAATCAATAATATTTAATGTTATTAGCTATTAAGCAATTGTCTTAAAACTCCATTAGCTGATCAATTTAAGATAATAAAACTTTTTATTACCGTATCAAGGCTGTCGTGGCACAGTTGGACGATAGCTATAATAAACATGGTTATGAGTTCGTTCTTCACTTGAGAAAGTTAATTATATTAAATTCAATGCTCTGGCAAGATAAATCGCGATCTTAAGTTCCACCGCTAAACACTCAATATCTCGAAATCAGAAAAAAACAAAGATCGGAGTTTAACACTAAGCTCTCTCTACCTAACCTACTATATCTGTATACAGCGTGGGCCTTAGAAAAAATGTTTCAACTTAAATAGATTTTTAAGTAAAATCAAGCAACGAAAAATTTTTAAGAACAAAATATAGATATAGAATAATATTTCATAATGACCTACCGCTAGAACCGAGCTTCTTTAATATCTTTCAACTTAGATTTACGAGCTAGGGTTACATAAAATAGTGGAAGCAACCAAGACGGTTCTTACTCTTCTCTTACAGTCAGTTTGTTCCGGTTTACATTATTTATTCTTGTTTACACAAGCTATTTTTAAATGAATCCTTTTAGAAAGTCAACCACTTCAGCTAATATTTGTTTGTCGTAATACTGGAAGGAAAATATGTATATTTTTCGTCCAGATCTAATATTAGAAGTTGTGAGGTTTAATGTATTTTTTTTATGTTATTGTGTAAAGCTAGTGAGTTTTCTTTTGAGCTTTAAATGTGTTAAATATGTATGTATCTTTATGTTTTTTTATTTTTTAGCGTCACGCTGTGTACCGCCAATATCAGGATAGGCAGAGGAAACCTAGTATTATTAAGACACTCCGTTCTCCATTTTCCGCCGAATTCTGGTTGCATTGCGTGTTGTGTGGCGGAACTCAACGCCGCGCTTTGCCACGAAACCAGAACGAAGGAATGAAAATATTAAATTTTTAAGGAGTGAGAATCAAATCGCTGCGTTTACAGTCACACTTTGTGCCCCTGCGCTACGGCTGCCCTGATAGCTTTAAAGGTATCTAATATTTATTTATTCGTTTAAAACGGAGCTTATTTCTTTATGAGTTCCTTTCAATTATCTGATCACCGAAGTATATGCACTGTCTTTGTGGGATTAGGATGAGATAAAGTTTCCAAGAGGCGCGGGTTCGAGTCCCGCTATTTTAAAATTTTTATACCTTTTCTAAATAAGTATGTTAGGATGAGAATCGTTTCAATTGTAGTGTGTTATATTTTTATATATCAAGTAAATACAAATAAAATAAATAAAATAATAATAAATGAATTACGTTTTTTCCAAGAACTATAAACTATTTTTCGGTAGTTATCTCCTTTCACAAAGTTTATGTGAGTTTCAATGGCGCTCTGAGATACGATCCAGCCAAGTAGAAGACATTTATGTCTTCAACTTAAATGATCAATGAACTGTAATTTCGGAATATATAGATTCTAATTTAGTATTTTATAAATAAATATTTAATAAATATCATAGTATTAATATAAAAATTTGATATAAATATTCTTATTTTTTGTGTATTTGTTTTTGCATATTTCTCATTTCATTTGTATTTATTTGTATACACTCGCGCTCTCTTTTATAGTACTTAGCTTTAATAGTCCTTCTTCTTTTACCCTCCTTTTAATTAAAAATATTCAATTTTCTGAAAAAAAGTTTAGTTTGTATCTATCGGTATTGCGTTCAAAGTCCATTTTTAGGGTTCCGTACCTCAAAAGGTAAAAACGGAACTATTGGTGGAGTTATCAAGCTGAAACTAATATCAAATATTCAAGTCTATGATATCTTGGAACACAGAAAGAAGATGTAAGCAATCTAGTCCCTGAAATGGATGTCGAACCGACAACCATCGCATTTACAGTCAAATCATTCCGCAGCCACTATACGTATACCTATATGAACATGATAATACGAATCTGGATTTAATAAAGAATGAGAGGAACAAACTTCATGATTGATGGAGTTTTGCGAGTGATAAAAGTCAAAATTCTCCCGAGTTTCCGTATGACATGACACGTATTTCAGCAACTTTTTATATAAAAAGTTTATTATGCCGCCTTGTTGCGTCGTTGAATTAATTGACGAACTCTGTGTAGATGATGAAAGAAGACAAAAATAATTAAATATTATTTTTCATTTCAAAAATTTTGTCAGTAAGAATATTCCAATGGAATTCTGTTTTTTATCATAGGTACTGCTTGTATAAAAATATTGGATGTTTTTATTTTACTAATTTTGAGATAGGTTCTCTGTTTTATAGAAGAAATTGGAAATTTCTATACTAAATTACAGCGTTAGATTTCAGTCACAAGCTTACTTTACTTTGCCTACGCTAATTCAAACAAATAGTCAGTATATCAAAGTAGAATAAAAAAATACTTAGGAATTTTAAATTATAAAGTATTTTTTATACAGTAAAATTTTTAATATGTCATTCATTTTCATTATTTTTTAGAAAATCGAGAAAATTTAATATTTATTTCAAATTAATATTTCTATTTCTTCGCTCTTGTGTCGACAGAATGCCTCCATAATTCGGCGAAAAGTGGGTAAAGAAATGTATTAACACTAGGTTCCCTCTGCCTACCCTGCTGTGTGCGGGATACAACGTGAAGCTGAATTATGTTTTTTAATTTAATAATCTTTAATAATTTATAAAAAAAAAACAAAAAAAAATTAGGTCAAGCATTTCTCATTGTGCTAAAATGGGAGCCAAAGTTTCTAATTTGTTTTTACTTACGGACCGTGACAGATTTTGTTTCATCCTTATTAAATTTTCTATTGAACTCCTAAATGTACGCTCCAGTGTCATCGTCTTAGATCTACTTACTACAAGTTTTAAAAGTTGTTTATTGACGACAAAAAAACACAAGTTATAAGCTACCTTTTTTATTTTTCTAATCTTTCTGTTTTGTAATGTATAAAAAGCAAGAAAACAATATAGTGTCTAAGTCTGATATATGCGAGAAATTTAAAAAATACTCTTTCTAATGAGCTGTTTTAAGGTTCATATATATATTTTTTTATTGAGTTTTCGGGTACATTTATACACATATATTTATAAATGGCAGCACTGATTATACTTATCGAATATATTTTTTTAAATATTTAGTATAACTCATATATAATTGTCATGTTCATAGAGGCCAGTCGTGGCGCAGCGGCACGAGGTGTGACTGTAAAAACGACTGGATGTGGGTAAAATTGACTGATTGTGGGTTCGATCCCTAATCGAGGGGATGAAATATTTACTTAAATTTATATTTCCATTTCTTCGCTCTGGTGTCAAAGTTAAGCGCGGCGTTGAGTTCTGCCACTCAACACACAATGCCTCCAGAACTCGGCAGAAAGTGGGGAACGGAGTGTCTTAACACTAGGTTCCCTCTGTCTACTACGCTGTGTGTGGGATACAGCGTAAAGATGATCTATTTATTTAATATATAATTCAAAATGTCAAAAACTTTTATAAAAATTGTTAAAAAATTAAGAAATCGTTCATATTAATAAAATAAAATATTTTTCTACAATAGCTGTCAGTTGTAATTGTTCACAATAAATATTAACATAATATAATTTTATCCTTTTGATAAATTTCATGATAAATTATAATCTCGGATTATATAATAGGATGAGTGTCGATCTGGATAAAGATATTTAACCTCGACATAATACCTGGGTGGTTTTAATATTTGTAAGTACGGCTTTAGACGTTCTTTAGTACCTACTATTTGCTTTTATAGAGGTACTGAATAAATTAAATTTATGTTTTAAAAATATGTTTTTAAATAAATGAAATTTTAAAGCTTTTAAAGAGGTTTGTATTGTGTTGGAATGATATAGCGTCTGAATGTAGACAGGTCGTGGTTTCGATCCATATTTGAGGGAAAGAATTATTTTCATCATTTGAGGCTGCCGTGTGGTGGCGACACACGTGCGGGACGGGACACGTGTATGCTAGTGTGTGCAGTGATCTTTTAAGGGTTCCGTTCCTACCTTTTGAGTTACGAAACCCTGAAAAAAATTATCTATATATATAAAAGGACTTGTGCTGACTGACTGAGGTAAGACGCACGCAGAGCAGTAACCGCTGATGGTAGAAACGTGAAATTTGAACATCCACTAAGAAGGGAATTTAAAAAATTTTAACCCTAAAGGGATGAAATAGAAGTTGAAAGTTTGTATGGAAAAAAAAATTAATCTGTAACGATTTTAATTAAATTTGAAATTAAGACTCTTAAAAATATTTCATTGAACACGTGTTTCATGATTTTTAAGAATTCATCCCCTAAGGGTTTAAATAAGGGGTTGAAAGTTTATATGGAAAAATCTTTAAATTGCCACCGATTTTTATAAAAATTCAAATTGAAACTGTTAGAAATATTTTATTGAACACGTGTTTCGTGGTTTTTTTTAATACAGCCCTAGGGGTGCAAATAAGCGGGCGAAGATGCGCGAACCCTTTAGTTCAATATATTCCCTTACACTCATTAATTACTTACATATTACAACATAAACACAGCTAAGATTTTCCAGAACATTAAACTTAGTTTATATGAAAGTGTAAATTGAAAATTCACTTGGCTACGAGAACAACACAGGCGATAAAGGGATTGCAAAAGTTGCTTTGCTTTATTGTTGTTTCGCCAACTTCGAATTAGTCTTATTTCTGTTTAACTTTTAATTTGTTACCTTATTTTTTATTTTCTCTTGTATTTTTCAGCTACTTGCTCGGTGCTAGTTACATTGACATTTTTTAATTAGATTTGGTTTGGGTGTTTCTTTTAAAATGCTTTATATAACCTATGTATTTAGTTTTATATTTAAGATATTTCGATGTTAGTTTCGTGATCGTCACATTTGTCGAGGTGTAGTTTCTGAAGTTAATAGTGGAGATACTATAAGGTAATATTGATTTTTTTAAATAAACACAAAATATTTAAATAGAAGTTTCAATAGTATTATACTATTGAGGCCGTCATGGAGTAACTACACAGCATCTGATTGTAAGCACGACGGCTGTAGGTTCGGTTCCCACTAAGGGGGGTGAATTGTACTCGCTTGGGTAATAGGACTAAGAACAGAGTTGAGTTTCGCTTTTTCTGGCAGTGATTATAAACTTTTGTCTGTCTGTCTTTCTGTTTATTCGGACGAATCTCCGTAACAGGTGAATCGTTTTTATGCAAATTTCACTGAAGCTAGAAGAGGTAGTTGAGCAACATATAGGCTTTTACAAAGGAATTAACGGTATTGGGGTTTACGCGAAAAACCACGTTGATTGAGAATCGAACTAACAACCGTTGCGTATACGCTTACAAGCACACGCTAGTGCCACTGCGCTAAGACGGCCTCAAACACAAATACTCCTTACAGTCCAGATATAACAGTAGTCAAGGCATATTATGTTATGTTGGTTCATCAGAATCCACAATAGATGATAATATATGCAAACAACAACAATCCATTTAAATTAATTGATGCAATCTAATTTGATTATGATACCACATAATAGGGCATCAAGTAGGCAGTTCTGATTCAATCATGATGACGATGATTGGAGCTAAGCCTAGTTAAAGTTAATGGAGATTATAAATTGTAGCTTTCACTATTCGAAAGTTAAATATTGTGACGGTTGTGTATTCTAGTCCCAGTTGGGGGATTATTGTTTTCATTTCATCGCCCTGGTGACGACGTTAAGCGCGGCGTTGAGTTTCGCCACTCAACACTTAGCATCCCTAGAATTCAGCCAAAAAAGTGTCTGGATATGGAACGGAGTGTTATTGCGTGCTACGTGCGAAACTTAACGCCACATGAAAATATTAAATAATTCCCTTCTTCAAGTGGGAATCGAACTCATAATCTTGCCTTTGCAATCGTATGCTTGTGTCGGCGCGATGACAGATCTCTAAGTCTATTGTATTGTAAACAATAAAAAATATTAAGTCAGAACTTAGCAGGATATTAATCTTGGTAACATAATTGTGGGCCGAAAAAATAAATTCTAAATTTAAGCTTCGGTGAAAATGAATGGAGTGTCAAAGTTTGTTTAATTTTTATGGAAGATTTCTCTTGAAAGTTTTATGTCCGTATCTTTAGAAATTAAAAAAATACTACGGCAACTTTGTCTCAATTACAAAATTTTGTGACATTTTTGTGGGATGCTGTACTAAACATTATGTACTTAACGTAATTTTCTAATTATTAATTCGAGAGAGCCGTTTGATTTTCGTTTCATATACAAATAAAGGAAAAAAACCCGAAAAATGAGAAAAATTATAGTTATTTCATAGAAGAAAATCATTATAAACTAAAATCCATTTATTCATCACTTCATTATAAATTAAAAATTTGTAGTAAATTTCATACAAAATGAATGCTTACGATAGAAAAAATATTGACCTACAATACAGAAATTGGTACGAAAGCATCGAAGCGCGAGTCCGACTCACACTTAACCGGTTTTTGTTTTAAATATATACGAGGCGGGGTGCGTGGGCCTGGGCAGTCCTGACTCGTTAGGTCTTCCTTCATACTCGGAACGCGGTGAGGTCAGATGACGTCTTAGTACAACCGTGCAGTATGCCACTCAAAGGAGAAGTAAAAACCGCATCGCTCGTTCCCACTATTATAAGAACGATGCGTCATTCACCCCCCTTCCCTAAAAGCTAACAATTGACACCCATATACCCATGTCAACTTGACGTTCCGTATTCATACTCTGCGACATATATTTAATTTATCAGAGAAGGCCATATAAAGATTAACTTCATATAATATCGCATAAGTAAAGAGTTGTTCTTCGGTATTTCCATTAGAGCACGGAGGCAAAGCCTCAGGTAAATGTAAGTTACTTTTTTTTCAGTTTCACTTTGTATCCCTGTAGCAGGATAGATAGAGGGATTCTGGGAATGTGCTGTTAAGACACTCCGTTTCGATTTTCCGTTACCCATTTTCCATCGAATTCTGGAGATATTGAGTGTTGTGAAGTTCAACGTCGAGAAAATGATAATATAAAATATTTAATTTGCTCGAGTAAGGATCAAACCCACAACCTGTCGCGTTTACAATCGCACACTTATGTCACTACTCCACGACTGGCCTCAAGCGGCCTCAAGCCTCATTAGCTGCTTATAATAACATGTTTAAATTTACATCCATATTCACGAAACGCGAAGACCGTAAACAATTTAATCAAAATACACAAATACAATTTGACAGGTGACACAGCTATTTACATAATACTTAGCAACGTCAAAGGCTTACTGAACTCTCTAACATGACGTTCAAAACCTCAAAAGTTAAGATTTTGTTAAAACATTTAAGATAATTTAACTTGATCCTTGATTACCATAGTCCTGAAAGTTTCGTAATAAGGACACGACCCAGTTACGACGAATGTAAAGCGAAATGCGTTATTCGTTAATTAAAATCGATAATTGAATGAATGATTGTGCAAAAACAGAATACATCTAATTGAGATTTTTTTTCTTGGGATTTTAGACCTTAATGTCTGTATAAAAATATTTGTAAAATATTAAAGACGTTGAGTGCTGTATTGTGATTAACAAGCTATAAAAAAATTATATTAATCAAAGAAAAATAATATTTGTTAAATTTTAATTATATAAATATATTTTTTATTTTTAATACGTAATAGTAAAATTCAGAGTAAGTTTGGATAAAGTAAGGTTTAATATTTATTGTTCTACTATTCTAAAGATAGAGAGTTATGGAGTAACATAAAAATAAGTACACTTAAAATAACTTAATATTACTAAATAAAGAAAAAAGTTGAAAATAAGTGACACACAGCGACTGTACGCGGCTGCGTTTACAGTCGCTGTGTGTCACTACCACTCACCACTTACCACTTATCCACTACGTGCTGGTAGTGGGTTGGTGTGGTCATTTTATTTTATTGAGTGGGAATCGACCCCACTCGATAAAATAAAATATATAATATTTTCATTTCCTCGCTATAATAACAAAGCCTTGAGTTCCGCCAGTCAACACGCAACGTCTGTAGAATTTGGCGGAAAGTGAGGAAGAGAAATGCCTTACTGGAAACGATGTGTCTTAAGACGAGGTTCCCAGGTTCCCTCTGCCGACTCTGCTATGTGTGGGATCCATACAGCGCGAAGCTAAAAAAAGGAAAAGAAATCGAATATATGAAACGCCATTTAAATATACTTATGTTCCACATTCTTGTCTCTATGGCGCCATAAAACCGACGAAACCATAAAATTTACAGTATGTTGCTATGATGTGGAATACTAAAAATTGTTTTCCTCAAAGTCAAAGGGGAGCATGAATTATGAGGAGACTTCCAATATTAAGTTGTTTGCAAATATATGCGCATGTTTAACTTGCAACAGATGTGCTTCGGTCTTTCGGTTAGTTGTGATAACTTTTTTTTTATTTTTGTTAAAAAAAAACTTTTGATGCATATAACTAACTATTATTGTTGTATTAAAGTTATAAAATATTATTTAAAAAGGTTTGTTTCCCGTGTGTTAGTTTCCTTTATTTTGTCAATTTTTTTGTTCGGTTTTTATAAGCGAACTTTTTGGTTATTAAGTAGTTTTACTTTTAACCTATAAGTTGGCAAAATCTTCTCTTCGCTTTTTTAAAATTTGATTATTTTAAGTAATATGCAACCAAAAGGTCATACATACAAAATCAACAACTACACAACAATACATATAATATATAATATATTTAAAAAAAAATTAAATTAAATTAAATTAGCTTCACGCTGTATCCCGCACACAGCAGGGTAGGCAGAGGGAACCTAGTGTTAAGACACTCCGTTCCCCACTTTCTGCCGAATTCTGGAGGCAATGCGTGTTGAGTGGCAGAACTCAACGCCGCGCTTAGCCTCGACACCAGAGCGAAGAAATGGAAATATAAATTTAAGTAAATATTTCATCTCCTCGAGTGGGAATCGAACCCAGAACCAGTCGGTTTTGCAGTCACACCTCGTGCCGCTGCGCCACGACCGGCCTCAATATATTTAGGTATGTTAAATAACAAAAATGGTACAATCAATCTAACCAAGCCAAGTCAGATCACTAGATTATCACTAAGTTGGCCCTTCTAACTTGCTTCACTACAACATTCCATTTTTTCCTAGGGCTTTTGTGTACATATTTCAAATCCTATTTCAAACTCTCGTATAAGTTAGACACGCTACGTCACAATTCCCATCTGCATGCAAAATTCAACATGATTGCTTCAGTGGTTTCAGTTGCGCGTTGATAAAACAGATAGCGAATTTCATTTTATATCTAAAAAAAATTAGCTTTACGCTTTATCCCGCACACAGCAGGATAAGCAGAGCGAAGCTAGTGTTCTGATCCACACTTTCTACCGAATTCTGGAGGCATTGCGTGTTGAGTGGCAGAATTCAACGCCGCGCCTTGCCTCTACACCAAAGCAAATAAATTGAAATATAAATTTAAATAACTATATGATCTCCTCGAGTGGGAATCGAACCCACAACCAGTAGTTAGACTCTGTAGAGTCACTTTGTGCCCCTACGCCACGATTGGCCGCATTTTGTATCTTTATGAAAAATAAATGAAATCATCAAATGATCGTTTCAGCTTCATGTATCTCCCGCATATAACAGAAAATGTAGGGAGTATTCACAGTTAAAACACTCCACTTTTCTGTTAGTAATAGTAATATAACAAACACGATGCATAGAAAATAAATAAAACGTGCAATGCATATTTATGGTTCAAAAAATATTTTATTTTTATTTATTTTTATATTTACTTTATGAATGAAATCAATCACCATAAAATCTCTATAGGTGTACTCAAAATACGTTCTTTCAGCACAGCATATTATTTGGTAAGCCTCAGCTGCAGATTTTTTCATATTGAACCAGAAAAGTAAACCCTTACGTATAAGACGAGAACTCTCTCGTAAACTGACATCCTTAACCGACAATAACCTAATTGTACTGATACGAAAGGACTAATTCCACTTTTAGGTTATGTTGATAGTCCTCAGGAGATTGTGTTACACCTACGATCTATAATTTATTTCAGTAAGCAGTAAACCTCTACCTTAAAGGCCGGCAACGCACCTGCAGCTCCTCTGGTGTTGCACGGGGTCGTGGGCGGCGGTAGTCACTTACCATCAGGTGACCCGAACGCTCGTTTGCCTTGTCTTTTTCCATAAAAAAAAAAAAAAAAAGTAACAATAAAGCCAAAAATAGGAAAACGGCAAGAGCAAAGTTGTATACCTAATAAATCAGTCACCGGAAAACTCTATTGATTCAAGTGTAAATACTTAGTGTCAATATATTCTGTTCTCAATTTTGAGACATTTGTTTTATCAAAATGGGAAAATAAAAACAATTTCACAATTCCTGTCAGTGGAGATCGAGATTACACCACAAGCTTTGCGCTTATAGTAAAATACTTATACACTACGCTACGATGGCCTGGCTGGGTTATCCTACTAATCCTTCTAATATTATAAATGTGAAAGTTTGTGAGAATGGATGTTTGTTCCACTTTCACGGGGAAACTACTTTATGGATTTAGTTGAAACTTTACATATATAAAGATTGTACATCAGAATACCATATTGACGACAATTAAAAATAAAATAACGTATAATTTGGTAAATCAACGCCGCGCTTTTTGGCAACGGCGGCAGAGTGAAGTAATAAAAATATAATTTTAAGTATATATTTCATTTCCTCGAGTGTGAGTCAAACCCACACCGCGTTTGCAGTCGCACAATTTTGCCCCTGCGCCATGACTGGCATAGTATTTCATAAAATAAATATTTAAAGTTATTTAAAAATAATTTTATAAATGTAAACAAATTTTACATATAATGTAAAACGAAAATAAACAAACAATTTCAAATAAATCTTAGGACACAAAGTCAATTACTGGAAAGAAATCTTACAATTTAAATTTGAATCAGTAAACTAATAGAAATTGGCACTTAGTGTCCATTATTAATGCTAATAAATTTCAATTTGCTTTTAATATTCTAATGATATGATCAAGATTTAAAGTAAAACGGAGTTAAATTAATTATTAATTTATATTTTTATTTACACTTATCTTTCATTGTATTTTTTAAGCTTCACGCTTTACGCTGTATCTCGCACATAGCATAGGTAGCCTGGGAACCTAGTGTTAAGACACCCACTTCCTTCCACGTGCCACTTAACTGTGGAATTGCCTACTTGTGGCAGTGTTTCCAGGTCGATATGACATGGGTACCTTCAAAAAGCGCGTCTATCTCCACCTAAAAGGCCGGCAACGCACCCATAACTCCTCTGGTGTTACACAGGGTCGTGGGCGGCGGTGAAAAGCTAATAAGAATAAGATTTCTATATATGCAAAAGAGAGTGTCTCAGTTGTTATTATTTAGTAATACTATTTTAGTTGCAAAAATAACAAGTAAAATTCAATATAACTCAGTTAAACACTGAATATGCAATTTAATTTGTTAGAGTATTTCAATTTATTTTTAAAGAGAACAATACTAAAAAGATTCTGTTTTTTTTGTTAGAATTTACGAAGCTTGCGTACGTACGCTCGTTATTTTTTTAGATTTTTTGGGATTTATACTCAAATTAAAAATATATATTATTCTTCATTATTTCCGTTGACTTCCGTCGTGGGCTCGTGGCACAAGAATATGACAGTAACATGACGGTTGTGGGTTCGATCCCTACTCGAGGGAATGAATTATGATTTAATAAATATTTTAATTTTTTCGCCGTGGTAGTATGGCAAAAAGCCCGGCGTTGAGTTCCGCCACTCAACACGCAATGCTTGAAAAAAATTGGCGGAAAATTAGGAAACGAGTACCTTAACACTATGTTTCCCTTGCCTACCCTGTTTGCGGGATTCAGCGAGAAGATAAAAATCTTTCATTATTAAAATATTAATATAAAACAGCTTTACAATAATGAACGTGTCTTTAATACAGCGATAGCCTTTGATCGATTGCACCACGTCTGTATAAATAGCGATCCACCTCGTGTGTTTCAGTGCATAGAGTCGGTTGGGGGCTATTTTAGATATAGCTTATAAAGATATTCTATTATTGGATGGTTATGATAAATAAAATCTTTATTATGCTGTTCAGAAATTGTGTTGTTTTACTAAAAAAATAAATGTGGCGTTACAGAGATTTTAATTTTGTTTGGTTTTAAAAGTATGTTTTTTTTTTTCAGTTACATGCTGTATCCTGCATGCGGAAGGGTAGACAGAGAGAACCTAGTGTTTAGACACTCTATTCCCCACTTTCTGGAAAATTTTGGAGGCATTGCGTGTTGAGTGGCGAAACTCAATGCGCTCTGCCTCGCGACACCAAAGCGAAGAAATGAAAATATAAATGTAAATAAATATTTCATTTTCTTCTGTGGGGATCGAACCCACAACCAGTCGATTTGACAGTCACACTTTGTGCCAGTGCCATAGTCTGACCTGGACGAATCGCCTCTGGCCTATGTATTATGTAAACAAAAAAGAATATCGCAAAAGTGGGCTCTCTCTGCCAACTCTTCCATATGCCGGGAGATACTATAAATACTACTTTCGTATCGAAAACAATAACCAAAATCCAATATAACGCCACGGCTGTAGGTAAATCAACTGGAGTCTTTCATATCGCCATATATTAACTACTGAATATTTCAATATCTCAAAAGTATCTGAACGCAAAGGAGAATCAGAGGCAGCCGACACATATGTAATATACGGTGTTTTGTTGGTTGACAGTTGATTTTACTGTTGTTATTTTCGATTTGATTAAATATTTTTATTAGAAAATGTTCAATTTGTACTAAAAATATTTGTTTGAGATGCTGTTTTTGCTATACAAATAAAGTTATAACTTAATTATTATTTTTATGTGTTAATCAAGTCCAAGAAAATATAGAAGTTAATAAAAGTTTCTAGAGGCCGCGTTAGTCGTAGCGGCATAGATTATAGATAGACTGTACACGCGACGGCTGTGGGTTGAATTCCCACTAGTGGGAATAAATTATTTTAATTTCCTCCCTCTGGTAACAATATTAAGCATGCGGTTGAGTTTTCAACCAACACTCAATGTCTCGAAAATTGGGCGGTGCGTGGGTTCCTTTACCAACACTGCTTTATGTAGGATAAAGCTAAAATCTATAACTGTTTTTTTATGTTTATGAAATGATTAAAATTTAATTGAATTCTCATACTCACAACTTTTTAAAATAATAATATAATAATAAAAATATAATGCTAAAACTGAAAAAAAAATCAATAACTGTATATATCTACATTTATTGAGTTTAAAACTTTTAAACACAATTCAATTACAAGCCATGTTGCGTCCGCGCGATCAACGCTAACACAAACTATGATCGCAAATGGGGTATTAGTCTAATTAATTAATGGGATGAGCTAAATGGGTTTCAGATTAAATTGCATTGAGAATTATCTAATCTGCGCCTGATATCAAATACATATTAATCATAAATACGTGCATACTGCAATTTCACTTCAATCATCTAGAAATCGTGGGTTGTGTGGCGGATCTTAACGCTACAGATAATATATAGTGCCTATATTATTTTTTTTATTTCTTTGTAGCTTAATGCTGTATCGCGCACATGCCAGTGTAGGCAGTCGGAGAGAAAGAAGAAGGCTCCGTTTTCATTAAAACACTTCCATTATCCTCTATCCGCAGAATTCTGGTTGCATTTCGTATTGAGTGGCGGAACTCAATGCCGCGCTTTACTTCGACACCAGAACGAAGATATTAAAATATTGGATCTGGTTATAAATGATTTGGCTGGTTGTGGCGCAGAGGCACTAAGTGGAATATTTATATACATTTATGTTTTCATTTCTTCGCTCTGGTATCGAGGCAAAGCGCGGCGTTGAGTTCCGCCACTCCTCCAAAATTCGGCGGAAAGTGGGGAACGGAGTGTCTTAACACTATGTCCCCTCTGCCATCCCGATGTGTGCGAGATACGACGTGAAGCTGATAATATATGATGTTACATATGACGTGTTAATATTAATATATATTTATAGAAACAGATAATGTTTTTCTAATCGTTTTTAAATTTACTGAAATACTATTCTGTTAACGAAAAATGTGCTTTTATGTGAAAATTGAGGAAAGTCCTGCTATTTCCCCCATATATTATGTTATTAACGGTTCTAAGAGCCATGAGTGCGTTTTATGGTGACTTATGAAATCCACGAACGGAATAACATAGAACTATTATTGGAACGATCTATATAACATAAACCTGTAATAAAAGAAACCCTCGTCATGTATTATACCGCGGAACCTATTTTATATAAAGTTGGTTTAAATTAAATTCTTGTAACGTATATTTTTGATGTATTCTTTCTATTAATAAATTATTTATTAAATTTCTCTCTTTCTATTTATAATTTTTTTATTTAATACAAATAATAGTTGTGTGTAATAGACAATTTGACAATTTTATTTTTATCAATCGATTATAAGCTATTTTGCAATAGCAAATCAAAATTTATTTATTATCCACCTTTAAAAGAAAGTTATATTATAAGTAAGAAGGGAATTTAGCAAACGACAACACTCCATAATACACTATTTTCTCCATTAAGATACTTCCGTTCCTCACTTTCTGCCGAATTCTTGAGGCATTGCGTGTTTAGTGGCGAAACTCAATACCTCGCTTTTCCTCGTTACCAGAGCAAGGAAATGAATGGTTAATATTTCATTCCCCCGAATGCGAATTGAACCCACTACGGTTACGTTACAACAGCAGGCTTGCGCTCATGCGCCACGACAGCTTTATTTTCTAGTTTTAGTACTTAATCTACGTCAAAATTTTTACAAAGGGAAGGAAACGTGTGATCGTAGCGAGGCGTGTCACATGTGTAAATGTAAATTCTTTTTGTCCCACACAAAATAAATCGGCCTCTATTCGTTTGTTCACTGAAACATAAATCAAGATTACGTTTATTTTCAACGAAAAATGGCGGTAACTACTATAAATGAACGTTACTTCTATCTATATAAAGTATATAAAACTTCTCCATTACTGATTGAAATACAACGTTCAGATGAAACTCCTGGACTTAGAAAGTTGAGATTTGACTTGTGTGTAGGTTGCACAAAAAATTAACTACTACAAGTAGTAGTTAATTTTTTAAAGTTATTCTACACTTAGGAAAGAAAAATACTTATTTAGAAAACATATAAAAAATTGAACGGAGCGAGACTCGAACCTGCGCCTCCTAGAAACCGACCAGGATCAGAACGTATGGCTTTACGGTCAGAGCGCCTGTAGTTATTATTGTTTCAGATCATTGTTTAAATGTACGTACGTACGTGTATCGTATTTAAGTTCATATCATATGTAGCGTGTATCCAGCTGTATCTTTAATAATTTATTAAAATCATAAAAAAGATCTTATATGCATTATATTTTACAAATTCTAAAGTAAAAATTAGAATTTTTAAGAAATACCAATAACAACTCAATTTAAATTAAAAATATTATGTTATGAACCAAATCATCCAATTTTACTTAATTACACACCTTCCCTTATACTAAATAAATACAAACAATCGAGTTACAGTGAACGTGACTTAAAACCACATTGTAGCTGTCTACTGCTTAGATTATGAGGTAAATAGAGGAAATCGAACTGAGATCCTGCTAAATAGGCGGACGTGTCTGAAAACCACTAACGCACAATAAACATGGGATGAGTAAACTGCTGAGTTATTTATATTTTTAGTAGGATTCTATGTATTAAGTTTAATTTGGATACAAATTTATAATTTTTTCCTATTATCGTGCATATTCTTTGTTATATGGAATAGGCAGAGAGAATACTGCAATGAAATTTCGTTGGTATAAAAATAGAGGTCCAAATGTCTCGAGAATTCGGCAGAAAATGAAGAATGTAGTGTTTTAACACTACAGTTTTTCATTATTTTTCTTCTGCCTTCCATGCTGTGTGCGGGATACAGCGTGAAACTGGAAAACCAATCATAACTTTATTATAATCACTACTATAGGTCCACCAGAAGTACCCTATAGGTTTTGATTATGCGGTAAATTTCATACAAAATGCAGCAAAATCTATGCATAAGTGCACGTATCTTTTGATAGCATGCTCTAAGGGACCATAGACCTGAATATTTCATATATATTTTAGCTCATTCTTGAGATAAATACTCATAACGCCATACGATCTTGAGATCATTTGATAGACGGACAGCAAAGTGATCCTATAAGGGTTCCGTTTTTTGGTACGGAACCCTAAAAATAGATTAAATTATAAACCTTATTCTGCTTTTATTTTTAACCTTTTAGTTTTCGTTAAGTCTTCGTCAATATATAGGAAAAAAATCTTATTTTGTTCCATTTGTTATTTGAAAAAGCAAACTCCTTCACAATTCAACTTTCATTCTATACTTATGAGCGAGATTTTTGCGTTTTAAAAAATTATTTGAACAAAAATATATATGAATATTTGAAATCCAACGAAAAGGCACATGCTACGTAGAAATTATTTATGAATGGAGGCAAAAATATTCCTTTGCTTTATCTGAACCGTTGTTTTTAGCTTTGGAGTGTTTCTATAAAACTATTTTATGCTTCAATATGTTTTGTTAATATGCATTTTTTTAGTTTTACGCTATATCTCGCACATAGCAGAGTAGACAAAGGGAACGGTAGCGGAGTTCAACTCCGTCAACTTTATCTTGTTATCAGCGCGAGGGAAATCAAAATATTAATATAGTGATTCCCGTTGTATCTCACATAGGGTAAGTAGAGAAAAATTTAATGTCAAAACCTTCCGTTCTTTATTTTCTGCCAGAATTCGAGATATTGTGTGTTGAGAGACGGAAATCAAAGTCGAAGGAATTGAAATAATTAATTTCTTCGTGTAAGTGGGAATCGAATTCACAACCACCGCATTTACAGGCACTACGCTGCCCCACTACGCTACTATGGTCTGGATAACATAAATCAATAATCCACTTTATACAATTAGCCTTGTATTTTTGGAGCCAATTTAATATGTAAATACTGTTAATTCGACTGTACCAAACGTTCGGCAGTTTTGCTGATTAGAACATATTCTATATAGGTATTGATAGATAATTAAACACGGGGAAATTTATTATTTTCAATCGTATTATGATTGTGTTATTTGTGGTGTATGCTTTTTTTTAGAAGTTTTTCAAAATATTCTACAACTTTTTTTATTTTTTACTATTTTATACTTACTTACTATCATAAACTATTATGATTTATGATTATGATTATGATTTTTATTTGATTATAAAATAAAATAAAATTATATTGTTCTGGTATAAGTATGAAATGCGGCGATGAGTTCCGACTTTTGATTTGCACTGTCACAAATACAGGTAGAAATTGGAAAACGAAGTGTCTTGACACTAAATTCTCTCTGCCTATCCTGCTGCAATAGAAAAGGGGCAAATTATTAAAGTACTCTTCTTGAGTAAGTGAACAAAGTTTATAACTATATTACGATGTTATTTCGATAAAATCTGTATTACAATACCGACAAAGCTCATAAATATTTTCTAGACCTCCATGTAGAAAAGAAAACTTTTTCCAAGTCAGTAATAATGTTATATTAATGTATTGTGCAAAGCATTTTTTGTTATTCTATTTTCTAAGGGGATGTGTATTTTTTGTAATAACACAGATTGCTAATTTATCTTTTGCCAATTGTGTCAGTTCTCATAATAGTACGGGAGCCGACGATGCTAATCGGATTTACTCAAGCGTCATAGAGACCTATTGCCCGCTACTCCGCTACTCAATGTCAAAGGGAGAAAAAACCTGATCATTCTCTGTTATCACAATCGAAAGCGCGAATAGTCACGGGTGGGTCTTGGCCTGGTCTAGAATATTTTTTCACAATGTCCAATTCCAATTTACTAGGCCTAGAGTTGACAGTTCCTTATTGACTCCATCCATTCATCTGAGTATTGGTCTCCTCCGGTTTTTCTACCCCATTCTCTATGCTCTCTTAAATTTCATACAAAATTCAGCAAATTTGTACAAAAAAAAAATTTATTAAACACAAAAAGTCCCTATAATTGCCGGTGAATTTAAAAAAGGATATCTAAAAATCGATTCGCGGATCCACCCTATCCCGTTTAACCCCTTCAAATGAATGCTTACACGGTGTTTGTATTTACTTTAACCTAAATAAATAGGTGTTCAGCGTACTGAACGCACCTGCGACAAATGAGTGAGCGATAAAATATTACCCTTATAGATCTAAGCCTATTAGCTGTGATACTAGCTATTTTCTGTGGAGTTGTTTGAGTTTAAAGTAATATTCAATTAGATAAAAAAAAGTTATGTTTATGATATGGAAGAAATTTTCGTCGGTGACCTAATGATCTGTTAACACTTTGGCTTTGTATAAAGACGTGTCCTTGTGTATGTTCTGGGGAGCTGTTTGACCTGTTACCTGCCGCCAAATTTTCTAACCACACAGTACGTCAAAAACTCAAGTACCATCCACACCATCTGGATATGTGACACTTCACTAGTGTGCGGCTTAGTAGGAACTTCCTGCCACGCGCCACACAACTGTGGAATGGCCTACTTGCTCCAGTGTTTCCAGGTCGATCTGTATACCTTCAAAAAGCGCGCCTATCTCCACCTTAAAGGCCGGAAACATACCAGTAGCTCCTCTGGAGTTACACGAGGTCGTGGGTCGCTTATATACTTTAATAATTGACACGTAGAGTATTTGCAAAAATATTGCTTTGTCTAATATGATCTTTTTTGTTTTTCCCCTTCCCTAACTTATACAAATTACGATTAAAATGTTAATAAAAAATATAAACTAGCAACTACCCCGCGGCTTCACCCGCTGGATCTAATAATAACATTATCATTTTCAGACAATCTATATATTAAAAACCAAAGATTCAGCAAATTCAAATCTATATATTAAAGCGATTTTTAAAATAATATGTATTGATATATTTTTTTTATATATAAAACGATTGAAATAAAACGAACACAAAATTCTAAGGCAAGCTCGCAAAATCTAATAGAGCAAGATGTGTTTAAATCAATTAAGCCGTTTTTAAGATTAGCGTGAACAAACAAACAAACGGATATTTGTTGTTAAATAATTGTTTTGGATTCCATTACGTCCTTAAATGCCCCCAATTATATTTTTTATGATATAGCTTCCATATACAGACGCCGATCAGTTACGATTTTATTATAAGTATAGGTGTTCTAATAAATGTCT
The DNA here is from genome assembly GCA_013421005.1 of Heliconius erato x Heliconius himera. Classification (NCBI taxonomy): domain Eukaryota; kingdom Metazoa; phylum Arthropoda; class Insecta; order Lepidoptera; family Nymphalidae; genus Heliconius; species Heliconius erato x Heliconius himera. The sequence continues at coordinate 203,056 of JAATLQ010038660.1, forward strand.
CTAAAAAGTTGCTACTCAAATAAAAAAAAAGTAAAATGTTTCAAAGTAGGTTGCGGTTGCTACTTTAGAAGACTCTCATTTGAAAACCGCACATCTATCCTTATTTTTCAATCGTAAATCAACGTGCATTCATTTTAAATTTTAATTTAGTTTAGTTTATACTTTATTGCACACAAATATTAAAAAGAAAATACAAATAGCACAGAAAAGAAATAAATAAAAGACCTTATTATATATAAAAACATAAATATATATAATACAAATAAATATTACATATAATATAATATGTACAATATAACTAATAGACAGAAGAGTACAAGTTTTCTAAATTAAATAGGTGTTGTTTTAGACGTCTTTTAAAAAGGTTAAGTGACATTTTAGTTAACTTAGAAAAGATATTTTAAAGTATTTTTTTTTACTTTGTTCTTTTTTGTGGTTAACCTTAACCTGAGTGTTCATACGTATATTATATACTAGAGGGCGCGCGCGGCTTCGCCCGCTTATTAGGAGTGAATTCTAAAAAACCACGAAACACGTGTTCAATAAAATATTTTTAACAGTCTGAATTTAAATTTTTATAAAAATCGGTGGCAATTTAAAGATTTTTCCATATAAACTTTCAACCCCTTATTTGAACCCTTAGGGGGTGAATTCTTAAAAACCATGAAACACGTGTTCAATGAAATATTTTTAAGAGTCTGAATTTCAAATTTTATAAAAATCGGTACAGATTAAAAAATTTTCCATACAAACTTTCAACCCCTATTTCATCCCTTTAGGGTGAAAATTTTTCAAATTCCCTTCTTAGTGGATGTCCAGAATATGAAAATAAACATCTGCCCAAATTTCACGTTTCTACCATTAGCGGTTACGGCTCTGCGTGCGTCTTACCTCAGTCAGTCAGCACAAGTCCTTTTATATATATAGATATGTGTATGGTATTAATAGCTTTATACAGAGCTTGAGTGGTCAGTCTTTATTTTGTTCTGCATTTTAGTTCTGTAAACGTACTTTGGTCTGCTCTTAATATTCGCTATTGTGCTTATTACTAGATATTTTGGTACGTTAATCACATGGTTTACCATTTTCTATATAATTCCTAAGAAGGCAAGTCCCAATTATCGAGTCAATATGTATTGAGTGACTTACGCCCAATATTAATAATCTATCTCCAACGTCAATCTTCGATTGTTCCATATATCTATCCAATCTAGAGATTGGATAGATATATGGAACAATCGAAGATTGACGTTGGAGATAGATTATTAATATTGGGCGTTAACCAAGCTCTTTGTCTACCAGAACATGGAAATGAATATAATATAAAAATAATTGAAAATAAAACAAAAGCTATTATTTTTAAATATTATACTCATATAATAAAAATTTTTCAAGTTTCTATAATGAACCAACACTCAACGACAACCAAATACCACAATAAAGAGAATTTAAAATAAGAACCATAAGGCATAAATACTTTACTGTATATAATAACAATCTACTATGACTTTTAAAGTACTGGAAACAAATAGCCGATAGTAAAATATACTGCCCAGTGGCTACTTTCGTACGCCATTACTATTTTAGTGCAAAATTTAATGGCATATTAAGGCGGAAAGATATTATTCATGAGTTTGCAATATTCAGATTGTTTTATATACAATGTATTTGTCGCAACTTTGCTTGTGTTAGGTACAAATATATTTTGTTATTATTTTTTGGTACTATAAAATATAAGAAACTAGTCTTGGCGCAGTGGCACAAGCGTGTGGTAGGTTGTAGGTTCAATTCTCACACGAAGAAATGAAATATTCAATATTCTTGAAAATATCGAATGTAATTAATGGGGAACAAAGTATACTAAGTTTTCGGGTTCCCTCTGCATACACTGCTATGTGCGGTATGCAGCGTGAAGCTAAATATATATTTAAATTATTTTTATGTTTGAAGGGATAAGATTATAAGTTTATAGCACTGTTTAAGTGTTTAGAAAAATATAATTGTTTTTGTAGCAAAATTTGCAAACTTTTTATTTTTCTATGTTAAGAATAAGAGTAAAGACACTGCGTTCTATAAGCACCGCTGATTTTTTAAATATTGCAGATATTACGTGTTTCCTGTAGTACTGACGCTACTGACATTTAATGTAACTTGACGATTCAAATGCTCATAATAGCCTAATAGTAAAAAAGAGTCAAAATATTATATTTCGATTTGTACGAAAGATATACATACATAAATATTTCAAGAATATATATTGTTTAACTTATTTGTGTTTTAACCCACTGGTTATTTGTATTGAAAGTATATTATTCTAACCAATAAAATTCGAGTCCGAGGCTATAAAGGTCGTATGCGGCACTTTAGAAACCGTCAAGATTTTATCGCTGTGACCCCATTATATTGATCTTCGTCATATTATAATAACATGTATTTAAGTTATATTTTTGGAAAAATTGGACATAGAGGAGCAAATTTACCACTTTGATCCTTATAGGTGAGGAAAATCTGTGGAATAAGAAAAAATGTGTCAAGAATACTCTTTTTTTCAATTTACGCCTGACTTCGATTTGTTAAATTTTAAGTGACGGAACTAACACCAAGAAGCCTGCCACCGCAAAAAAGACTATACTATATAATTAGGCGGAACCAACACTTTTTAAATAAATAATAAATCCATTTCCACCAACAAAAAGTTTGTACACTTTTGTTATTTCTTTTCTCCAATCCCTAGAACTAAGCGAGTTAATTTCTGCTAATTTAAATAACTACGTACGTACACAGACAGACAGAGAACTCAGTATTCAAATACTTAATCCTTCTTCTTACATTCGTACCGCCATTGGCCGTTCCAAATCATCTCCATACGATTATAAAGTAAATTCTCTTAGAAATCAAAAAGTTTATAAAACGAAATTAACTGTGAGCTAACATAATTGTAAATATTCTATAGTCTATACAATCAATCCCTGATATTTATGCCTTTGCGTGAAAACAAAAAATATATACCTGTAATAATATCGAATTTAGAAACGATCTATTTTAGGATAACAATTTTATTAATATCGCTTACATGAAAGGCTGTAAACCTTTTATCATTTCCACAAGACATTACCTATTGTTTATAGGTAGTTAAGCTAACGTTTATAACGCTGATTTTGCTAGGAAGTCATTTTCCCTGTCAATAGATTTGATTTTATTAGACGCCATTGTCGCGTGGTGGGATCGTAATCTGATTGTAAACGTGACGGTTGTGGGTTCGAACCTCACTTAGGAGAATGAATTGTTTTCAAACTTTGAAAGAAATATTATTTAATGAATGACCAGCCTGCAGTTTCATCTACAAAGTTATCTTTATATTATAGCTACATTATACAAAATCTTTACATAAATTTTAGCTTCTGTGTTATTCTGATGTAGAAACTATATCATCGTAAAGTTTCATTTGAATCCGTTTAGTAACTTTTCGGTTAAAGTGGAACAAACATCTATCCTTTCTATGAGTAGGATTTTTTAAGGCTTTTTAGCAATACAAGTATACCGTTGTGTCAATACACAATGTTCCAAATTCAGGCAGAATGTGGAATACGTATTGTTTTGTTTAAGTGTCGTCTTGACACTAAAACAAAACAATACTAACACTCGACTGTATACACTAAATTAATGTACCCAGTAACACTCACCAACGCGCTCCATCGAAACATTTATATACATCAAACCGACAACGTATCATTTATCAAAATAGGTTCAATAGTTTAACACTTACAAGGAAACAGAGAAACCGACATACATACTCGAACATACACACTAAAACATTACCGTCTTTTCGGGCTTCATCGCAGTCGAGTAAAAAAGCGTAAGGTTGTATACTATCATCTAGTTTTATTATTGTTTATGTACGGCCGCAGGTCGTAATCACGGCTCTTTAAGCGCAGTAAAGCTTTTATTACAAGTCAAGCACTTAGAAAATAGAAGTGGATTTAAAATTTTAACTTTTGTATTGTTTTTGTCTTTTATATACTGAGAATAGTTATTAAATCATATAATTTTTTTTTTACAGAACCTGACAATAAAAAAGACGGTTATGGTTACAGTCAGATGTTGTAAGTCTCAAAAGTTAGGTGTTGCGTGGAGAATGGAGTGTCTTATAAATATTACTTTTTCCCTGGCTACCTTGCAACATGTGGGCAAGAAGATACGAGAATATATAGGATGGAAAACTTAACTTTATTTTTATTAATGTATAAATTAAAGAAAAGAAATGGAGAAAAGACGTAATGCAAGATCAGTGTAAATGTTAAGATATAAGAACATCCGAAAGAAGTGGTATACTTGGAAAGTATGCTTAGAAGAGATCGAAGATACGAGATGGATGCGGAAAGGCTTATTGCTGGTCATCGGTGTCTTAGCTGCATTGATGAAACAGGGAAACGTCAATACAGTTGCACGTTTGGCCTTACTGCCTTGTGTATACAAGGCAGTATTGGTACCGTTATTATATGGCCGGTACGTTATTATATGGCAGTGAAACGTGGACATTACAGAAGAAGAATGAAAGAAAGATGAATGCTGTAAAGATGCGATCTCTTCGTGAGATATGCGGAGTCAGCGTAGCTGGTCGAATCCGCGATGAAGAGGTACACAGGTATTAGCGAGGATATCACGATGAGAACGAACAAGAACGTGTTCAGCTGATTTGGGCATATTGAACGTTATAAGTGATGAAAGGATTGCAAAAAAAGGTTCATCACAAAAAAGTGAGTGGTAAGAGAGATGGGGAGAGAACTCGGTTGACCTTCGGAAACACAGTATCAAAGATACTAGAGGAAAGTAACGTAAAAAGCATGAGAACCCCCCGGAGAGCATGTATGAAGAAGTTGATGACAGCGGACGAGGCGGAAGATGTATGCAGAGACCGTCACCTTAGGCACTCCGTTCTCTTTGACTACATTTAATCATTTATACATACAATCATGCCTATATGAAATGTATTTTATATTAAACGTACAAGGTACTCTGATGGCAAAAATAAAATATCTATATATAGCAATGCCTAAAATTTCAATATATCTAATATTTGCTTCGAATACACCGACCATATTTACATGAGAGCGGTTTTCGATGAATGTGGAAGGTATGAGTATTTGATAATTTGAAAACTATTTATTACCAATGAAGAGTTATGTAGACGCCTTTAGGGCATTTAGAATGTGTGTAACTAAAATTACTAAAATTATTCATTAAGAATTTCAGTTTGAGGAATGTTTATATAAAATGTATGATTGATAAAATGTAAATTTGACTTGAAATGATTTTTAAATAATAGTGATAGCTGGTATTGTTAAACCAGAATATTTACTTTATTCAAAATAGAAAAATAAATAACCCTTTTTAAATATATTTATTTTATTAAAAATAAATATTATTCTCAATGTTAACCAAGAAGTCACATTGGTTTGTTCATTAAGTAGAGACGTCAATAATGATTAATGCGTACCCGATCCAATCATTTTTATCACTTGATGAGTTTTCAATCATAAATCATTACTTATCGCAGTGATAGAATATTTTATTTATTATATTATATTAATTATTAAAAAAGTATAAATAGAAAATCCGTTTTTTTAAATATATATTTCTTAACTTTATTTTACAACGCTTATTACTAACCTCCGTTGTTTTAACTACTGTACTTACAAATAGGTTGGATCGAAATTGAGGCATGCAATATTAACATATGTTTATATTTATTATTATTAATATTTAATGATATTATTTCATGTTTTAAAATAAAAAAAATGGCAAATTAACTTATTGGCTGCCTATTAATTGGGATTATAGTTTTCAAGTGAAGTCAAAAATTGTAAAAAAAAATATTAGTAGTAATAAAATATAAGAAATTTATGATTAACAATGGAATCAGAATGCGTTCATTCGCATCACATTATTTTGCTAGTTTTCAGTTGTAGAAGTGGAACTAAACTAAGCTAACTTTCAAAAGCTAGAGCAACATCAACGTGGATTTCTCTCTCAGCCCTGACGATATCTATCAAATAAAGTATTAAAAAATAACATTATTAAATATAACTAAAATGATTCTTTAAAATTTATTTAAAAAAACCAAAATACATAATATAAATAAGTCACATTTATACTAACCTTAGTCGTTACTACATCGACGCCTATGGTCCATACACCGTCTATACCATGGTCCATCGCACGAGCTAAGCTGGCTGAGATTAGCCAATGAATTTACGATGTTTTTAAAATTCTGCGTCGTCGATTCGACGTAGGTTAGCAATCTAGTGTTAAAAAAGTTTTTATTCCTTTGTTGAAACTGAATCATACCAAACCTATAAACTATATAGCGAAGCTTATTATTATTTTTATTTATTTCATATATTATAAAATTTTAACTAATTTAAATTGATTTAAACTTACAATCATCGCGCGCATGAAGTACCTATCTATATTAGTTGTATTGGACAAATTGGCAAAAATAGAAAAGGACTCTGTTTAGAATTTTTCGAATTAAATTTAAAGCATATTTTAATATCAAAGAAACTGTTTACTTACATTATATATTTTTTTATTTATAATTTTTATTAAATATCCCAATAGATATTAGGATAACGTTAATTTATTTTGCCCGTAACAGGTACCTGTCAAGAAAATCCGACGGCAGCAGCTCAACTAATAACGCTATTAGTTGTCGTAATGAGATTTTAATTAAATTGCTGCGATCCGGAAAATATCCTCAGGTTAAGGCTATTAAAATGATGACTGATTTCATTATATTATGAGAGTTTTTCATTATTTCTTTATTCAAATTCTTTAAAAGATATAATGCTTATAATAAGTTGTAAATTTTTATCAAAATAAATTATTACATTGAGGCTATTGTGGCGCAGTGGGACAGTAATTATGAACGGGATAGTTGTAGGTTCGATTCAAGCTCGGTGGAATAAATTATTTCCATTTCCTTGCTCTAGTACGGGAAAAAGCACCGTTAAAGTTCCACCAATTAATATGCAATGTTTAAAATTCTGCCGGAAAAACCGGTTTCGGTTAATGAAGTTTATAAAAATATATCAATACGCGTCATTCAAAACGGCTGTGGTTAAAATCATAACACCCATAACCACCTTTTACTATGGTGATAAACAAGTTAATTGCACGTTGAGTGGCGGAATTTAACACCGCGATTTGTTTTTCCTCTAGTAGGAAAAGGAAACAATGAAATGAAATATAAACAATTGGATTGGAAACCATAACCGCAAAGTTCATTTAGATGCTGTGCCGCTGATGATGCTGCGACGATGGCAATTTTTTTTATTTACTGTATTTCAATAAATAATAGAGGCCGGTCGTAGCGTAGGGGCACAAAGTGTGACTGCAAAATCGACTGGTTGTGAATTCAATTTCCACTCGAGGAAATTAAATATTTATTTACATTTATATTTTCATTTCATCGTTCGCGCTGTCGAGGCAAAGCGCGGCGTTGAGTTCTGCCACTCAACGCAATGCCTCCAGAACATGGCGGAAAATGGGGAACGGACTGCCTTAACACTAGGTTCCCTCTTCCCTACCCTGATGTGTGCGGTATACTGGGTGAAGCTGTTTTTTTTTTCAATAAATAGTAAAAATATGTAAGTAAATTGTTTGAAATACGAATAAATACCTGAATTTAGGAGTTAGTAGAATTCGAGAACACTTCTCTGCCAAACGCCAATAGAAAAGCAGTTATAAAGCACAGATAACGGAGGAGAACTGAGCTTTGTGTAGAGGGTGTCAATAGCATGTGAATGCTGTATTTTTGCTAGCTAAAAGATAGGATAGAAAAATATTTTCAAAAAGATTAAAGAGTTTAAGAAAAAAATATAGCACAATAGATCTATAAGTCGTGATGTCGCCGTCACACGATCTGACTACAACCACGTTGGTTATGAGTTCGAACTCCCCTTGGGGAAATAATTATCTATACATATAATAAAATTGTCACTGATCGCTGTCTCTATTAATCTCCTCCTCAGTTAATGGTATAGAACAAAAAATAATTATTTTTATTTTTTTGTCTGTGCGTTTGTGCAAGCTAGTCTCAGAGACGATTTAACCGATTTAACTGCAACTGCTAGTTTTCATTATTGTATTTTGGCAAACTTAACATTTATTTAGAAAACGTATAAAAATTTGAACGTAGCGGGACTTGAACCCGCGCCTCCTGGAAAAAGACCAGGCGCTCTGACCACTAAGCTTTTCTAGATAAGTAAGTAGATTTCTAAATAAGTATTTTTCTGTGTGGAATACCACTTAAGAAATGTTAAAAACTTAACAATGTATGTTTTAATTACGTTGAGGCTATTGTTAACTCAGTTCATAAATACAAAAGTTATATCAATATAAATTAGTTGGTTTACCAAATTTAAAATATTTGTTATAATATAATATGAATACAGAAATTAAATTATGTATATCTTAATTATAACAATAAATGGAAAATATTAAATTATAACCAGCTTTTCAATTAAATAGGTGTTTGTTAATACTTCTACATGTTACCAGTGTGTTATAGTCATTTTATTAATTTTAATTAATTTCGTGTTCCGATCGATGTATGTTATTAATTAAAAAATACAATTTCAATGATCTTATTTAATAATATTTTTTAGCTTAACGCTGCGTCATGGCATCTGCCTATTTTTTTTATTTTTCATATTATTTATTCTTTTTTTTTGTTTTTTGAATAGTTAAGGATCAAGGAACATTACTAAAAGATAAAATAAGATAAGTATACTTCTATCTTTTCTTTAATTTACGATTGCATATTTACCTTATTCTCTTGAACCTAAACCTACGGCGGCTCAACACTACTTATCCTATTGGCTAAAATTACGTATTTATTATTGAAATTGATAAATATTCAATCAAAATATTCATGATGCCTATAAAAACACTTACGATTTAAATATTAAAGGAAACTACAGAGTTTGTTGTTGAGTATTGAATAAATATGAGCCGATCATGACTACGAATAAAATTTTAGACGTATTGTTCTTACAAAAAATCTGAAAGGATTTGTGTTTTTTTTATATTTATTTACATGTACTATATACTGTAGTGGAAATTTTATTCCAGAAATAGAATTGGAAATATATTTCAAAGGGCGCCCGTTTTTCATATTTTTAAAAAAGAGTTTACTTATGTTTTTTATGAATGGGTTTTTCCCTCTTAATTAAAGTTTCTGAGTTACATGTTTTAATGAATGCTCAAAATTCTATAATATTTAACGGTCCATTTTTACATAAAGCTACTTCACTAGCTTTGCCCATTTTATTCTGAATTTTGTTTAGTGAAGTAAAATGTTTGCATAATATATTTTTTTATTTACGGTTTTTGTGCTTATTTAACTTTTGTAGATTATAATAGATTATATGTTTATTTAAATTGTGTAAATATGTTTTTAAAATAGTGTTCTTCTAACTAAATACATATAATATAATCTATAGAGTAAAATTATAATCATATATTTATATTA
>JAATLQ010038661.1:0-39808 GCA_013421005.1 Heliconius erato x Heliconius himera
AAACAATAGAATATAAAAAGCTTACCTTTCTCAAAAAAGTTACATAAGTACTCGCACGGGGTCACGACTCAAGAGAGCAGCGGCGTGGCCTTCACCTGCAGCAGCCTAAACGGTACTAGAGTATGTTCTTTAGCGCATATTAGGAGACTAGCGGGCACGCGTGGAGGTTCCAACCGTTGCAAGTGCGTTTTTTTCGTTCGCGAAAGTGCGTTGACCCCATGCGAGCAGTTAAGGGTTAACCTCGACACCAGAGCGAACAAATGGAAATTAAATTTAAGTAAATATTTCATCTCCTTGAGTGGGGATCGAACCCACAACCAGTCGGTTTTTGCAGTCACACGTCGTGCCGCTGCGCCACGACCGGCCGGCTTTTTTAATTTTTTATTAGTTTTTCTAAACAACTTATCTTATTGACTGGGAAGTAGAAAAAATAATATTACTTATTTTAAAAAAATGATAAATAATAACTAAATTTTCATCTGTTCCAGTTCCAGGACCACCATCTGCTATAAAGGCTGTAGTATCGTCGCCGACATCAGTTCTCGTCAGTTGGAAGAAACCTGATCAACCTAATGGAGGCATAACACACTATACTGTGTATGTTAAACCGGTTACAAGGTAAATTCAAAATATAGGATTTTTTACACTTGTAATATAAATATACACTAAATAATTATATTGGTTGAGTACGCTAATCTGAGAAACTATTCGTTTGATTAAAAAAAAACAATGAAAACAGTGGATTACTCACATCATCATTAATCCACTTTGCCTGCGGTCAAAGCTGCCTCAATTACTAAGAATATGCCAGATATTACGCAAAAATATTTTTACTTTTTTGCGTAATATCTATTTTTATTTTCCACACTCGTAGACCGGAAATAAAATATTATCCCGATATTTACTCTTCCAATTAATTAATATTATTATTCCCAAACGTATTCCTTATTTCAGCACCAGCGCCCCACAGAGCTATAGAGTTGAGCCGACACAGGAATCGAACCTGTCACGTCAGTTGACATTCCCCTTATCCGGGCTTAGTGCGGGCATGTATGAAGTGTTCGTGCGCGCGCACACCGGCGCGGGGGAGGGCGCGCCGAGCGGCAGAGTGCATGTTGAGGTTAATGGACGAGGTAAGGCTTTAATAATATATGTGTAATATTAATTATTAAATAGTAGGCAAAAACAAAGAAATTAATGTTTAGACACTCTGTTACTGTCTGGACACATGTCACTCCACTACTATGCGGCTTCGTAGGAATATTCCTCCACACACCACGCAACTAAATATTTACTTATATTTATATTTTAATTTTTTCGCTCTGGTGTCAAGGCAAAGCGCGGCGTTGAGTTCCGCCACTCAACACGTAATGGCTCCAGAAATTGGCAGAAGATGGGGAACGGAGTGTCTTATCACTAGATTCCCTCTGCCTAACCTGTTGTGTGCGGGATACAGCGTGAAGCTAAAAAAAAATGGAGGATCTTATAAACGCGTACACTACCTTACTGTTAATATTACCTACTTTCATATTTATTTATTTCAGTGGTAGCAGGCGTGGCGTCTCTCGGTGGAGCAATATCAGTAGGAGTCGGTTCATCTCTACTGCTAGTATGTCAGTGCGTAGGATCTCCTCCACCACGCACCGTGTGGTATCACAAACATAATATTATCACCCACCATCCCAGATTTACAAGGAACCACGACGACAGTTTGCTTATTAATAGTAAGTAAATATAGATTTTTGGGTTAAATAAATTATTTCAAAATAAAAAATATAATTCAGACGTCATTGTGGCGCAGGGGCAAAGCAAAAGGTGTGCCACTGTGAAGTCGACGGTTATGAGTTCGATTTCCACTCGCGGGTATTAAATATTGAATATTTTCATTTCCTTGCTCTAGTAACGAGGCAAAGAGCGGGGAAAAGCTTTGTTCCAACAAAATTCCATTAAAATCGGTTTAGCCACATAATTAGCATAAAAAACAAAACATACAAATTTATCATATTAGTAAGATTTTAATATAATTAATTTAATCGATCATTATATTTTTTCCAGATATAGATCAATCACTTAGTGGTAACTACACATGTCTAGCTAAGAATCTATACGGTTCAGATTCTGTGTCATACGAAGTGTCTGTACTTCCGACACCAGAACCACCTGTGTTGAGAGTGACGTCGCATAAGAACGCTTTGCATTTACTATGGGATCAACCACGGAAGAGTGGGAAGAATCAGAAGATCAGTAAGTTATATAGAGTTTGTTTTTATATATATAAATTAAAGTATATATTTTTTGTTATTTAATATGATTTAGGAAATATATTATAGACATATTCATATCATCACGATTTTTTTTTGGTGTGTGATGAAAGCATATTTACATAAATGCCTGCATAATTTCTTTTTCTTAACAGTAAGAGATGTATTATATGTTGAATTTTGAAACGATCGATCCCCCCTATATAAAAAGTTTGAAATTTGCTTATAATATAAACTCTGGAAACCAGAGTATATAATAGGTTGGGGAAAAAGAAATCCATAAGGCATAAAAGAAATGTGGGAGTATCATCAAATACAATCAAACTCTTCGGTCCTTACTTATAATTAATTATAAGTAAGGACCGAAGAGTTTGTATCATTAAAAGAGTGTGACTGTAAAATCGACTGGTTGTGGGTTCGATCCCCACTCGAGGAGATAAAATATTTACTTACATTTATATTTTCATTTCTTCGCTCTAGTGTCGAGGCTAAGTGCGATGTTGGGTTCCGCCACTCAACACGCAATGCCTCCAGAATTCGGCAGAAAGTGAGGAACGGAGTGTCTTAACATTAGGTTCCCTCTGCCTACCCTGCTGTGTGCGGGATACAGCGTGAAGCTGATTTAATTTAGATTTTTTTATTAAAAATATAAATAAGACATACTCGTATATTACTATTTTAGTATACGAATTGACATGGAAAGAGGCAAACGTGGCATGGCAAGACACTTGGTCAGACAAAGGCGTTACAGTACAGAGTGTCCAAGAGTATACGCTGGAAGGCTTGAAATGTGGTACGAAGTATTCATTGCGTATGACAGCAGCTAACAGCGTTGGTGCTTCACAACCAGCTTATGTTGATGCTATGACTTTGGGTGGAGGTAATATTTTTATATATGTTGTTTTTTAAAGAAAAATTATATAGATTTCTTAAGGAAAATCGAGTTAGAATTTATTTAAACTATATTATATTGATTTTTTCTTATTTTCACTTGCTATGTTTTTGCTTAATTTAAAGATAAACTTATTGGCTTTGAACGAATCTAGAATTCGGCAGAAAGTGGGGAACCGTATTGCGTATTGAGTAGCGGAACTCAAGGCCGCTCTTTTGCCACAATTCCAGAGCGCGTAAATTATTAAAAAAAAATGTTTCATTTCCTCGAGATCCTCCATGAGAAGTGAACCCATAACCTGTCACGTTTACATACGCATGCTTGCGGCCTTGCACCACGATTGGCTTCATAATAAAATAACGTAATGTTTATAATATTTATTATAATATCTCTACGTTACAAAATACTTTCCTATCGGCGACTTCACTACCAAAATAAACTATTTCAATTTCAGTACCAATATCACCCACAACTACAGAATGGTTCTGGAGTAACGCAACACATATTTACATACAGTTAAGCGGATGGGAGGATAACGGCTGCGAGATTACCAGATGGGAAGTAGATTATAGAGAGTATGGAGTGAAGCTATGGAGGAGAGCGGAGAATCGTTTGGTAAGAGGAGACATGCTATTGTGTTTTATGTTAAGCTTCTCGCTGTATCCCGCAGACTACAGGGTAGAGAGGTAAACCTAGTGTTAAGACACTCTGTTTCCCAAGCAACGCTGAATTTCTTAGGCATTGCATATTGAGTGGTGGAACTCAACCGCAGTTTTCTTTATTACCAGAGTGAGGAAACGAAAACGTTGACAGTTACACGCTTGTACTACTCTATCTTTTATTAAGTTATGTAATAAAGCTACTTAGGGTTTTTATAAAGTGATTCCCAATAACATTTTTTTACGTTTAGATATAATGAACTTGAAAATATTTATTATTAGCGTTGATTCTACTATTTGTAAAATATGAACTATAATAAAAAAGGTTATTAAAACATTACGTTTTTCTTTTTATTTTTATATATAAATTTGAATATATTTATTCCAGCCAATAGATCCAGTATGGAACAGTCCACTAGTAACTCCAAACTCCTTTGTGATATCATCTCTCCAACCGGCCCATTGGTACCAAGTTCGAGTCCTCGCTGAAAACGCGGCGGGTGTAGACGCGGCCATGTACATGTATGCTACTACTACTGTGCAAGGAGGTGAGATATATTTTAGTTTTCTTTTTATTGTTTTAGAAAGCCAGTTGTGGCGCAAGGGCATAAGGAGTGACTGTAAACGCGACTGGTTGTGGGTTCGATCCCCACTCGAGGATATCAAATATTAGTTTAAATTTATATTTCCATTTCTTCGCTCTGATGTAAAAAAGCGCTGCGTTGAGTTCCGCCATTCAAAATGCAATGCCTCAAAAAATTCGATGAAAAAGTGGGGAACAAGATAGGGAGAGAGAGCCTAGTGTTTCAACACTAGGTTCCTACCCTGCTGTATGCGGGATACAGCGTGAAGCTGAAAAAAAATCGTCCCCACAAATGATCCAGAGTCAGACCAGTCAGACTTCAATTCATGATGAAGATGATCAAACATAATTTAAGAAGAGGAAATTTAGGCTTTCATATTTTTTTTACGGTAAATATAAAAAAAAGATTTTCTTTAATTTAACTTTTTCTTTTTTTCAGAATCTATAGGCCCACCTACTGATTACTACGACATCAACATGCTAGTCATCGTGTGCAGTTCAATTTTGTTATTAATTTGTTTATGCACATGTCTCTATATTCTTGTGAAGCGACATAAGTAAGCTATATTTATATTAAAATTAATTAAATTAAATTAGCTTCACGCTGTATCCCGCACATTGCAGGGTAGGCAGAGGGAACCTTGTATTAAAACAGTCTGTTCTACAGTTTCCCCCGAATTCTGGAAACATTGCGTGTCAAGTTGCGAACTGAATGCCGCACTTGGCCTTGACACCAGAGCGAAGAAATGAAAATATAACTTTAAATAAATATTTAATTTCCTTAAGTGGGGATCGAACCTACAACAAAGTCACACTTCGTGCCGCTGCGCCATAACTGGGCTCATTTTTAACTAAATAAATAATCCCGCTTGTTATATATTATAATGATCGAATCTACAGATTTGATTCCTACACGGACTATAGACGTAGTATACATAATTTTATTTAAAAAGTGAAATATTTGCTTCCGACTTGTAAAGAAACTTGTTTTTGTGTAGAGAAAATGGAATGTATATAGTTTTTATATTGTAATAAAATATTTTTTTATTATCTACTCACCAAGACTTATCTTCATGTTATAAAGTTATGAATTTCCTATACTCACACAAACAAACAAAACTAAAACATACTAAAATTTTGATTTTACATATATATGCTAGTCTTTTTAATAAAAAAGAGGAGCCGATTCATATAATGATTTTTTTACAAAATGTAATTTGATTTCTCATTTTTTATTTAATTTCAGCCACCAAAGGCTAACAGAATACAGGAACTCGCTAACAGGAGAATGTAAATCAGAACGCAATGTTGCCACCAACCCCCAAACAGTGCCCGACAATAATAGAGTGTACAGCACTCCTGTACACCTCACCGCTGATGCTAAACATGGTATGTATGGAAAACACTGGTAGTAATATTTAATATATTACTACTAAAACAATAATATAGTAAATATTTAGTAGTAATATTTAATAAAATTTTGGGTTTTTTTTAGTTATTTTTGTATCACTATGTTGATCTGTATAAAAAATACAAGTATTCTTTTTAGTTTTGCGAAACATAATATGTCAAAGAAAACAGATGAAACCCAATATTAAAACACTCCATTTTCTAGTACTACCCAATTTTGAGACATATCTGGAGGATAATAAAATATATATTTTTAGAAAAGTAATATATTTTTATATAAAAAACACTTACATTATTTTTTAACAGACAAAAAAAATATTTCTTTCCAGAACTATACGAAATAAGTCCGTACGCGCAATTCGCAATCGGGTTCCGTACATTCGGTCACGTAGACAACCAAGAGGCACCTGGGAGAATGTTGCCCGGGAACAGCAAGAGATATGATAGTGGTAAACTATTTATTTATATATTTAAATTACACACAACACTAACAAAAAGTATTTCAATAAATATTTAAATTAATAATGCGACATGCTTTGTCATTCGGTCCCAGACTATGATTAATATTATTCTTACGATTTAGCTATACATATTTCAAAATATTTAAATGATTAGTATATATTCTCATAATAAAATATTATTTTCTAAGATATGCTATTTGTTCTGTATACCGTGTACTTATTTTTATTAATAAATTGACAGAAAATCTAGAACAAAGTGAATTACTCTTCTTTTTTCTACAGGTGGCCCATAAATAAGCTCTTAAATATGAAAAAAAGTATATATTACATTATGAATTATATTTTTATTTACAAATAAAGTTTGAAAAACGGGAATCATTTTTTGAAAATAACATCTTTTAAATTCATACTTTAAAATATTTAAAGTATCACTGTCTATTCTCATAATAAAATCATATACAATATTATTTTCTAAGATTATACTCTGTGTTATGTATACCGTATATTTTTTTTAATGAATAATTTCCGTTATTGAGGAATTATTAAATAACTGATTACATAGATTACTTTAAATCTTTATTACTGGTATGTTTATTATATCGACTGATCAGTTTGAATGAGAAAAAATGGCATTTACTTTTATCATCTGTCGTGTAGAGTAATGCCTGACAATTGAGGGAAAATATAGAACAGAGTGAATTACTCTTATTTTTTCTAGATCTAACATATTAAAAGTCAAAATAAATTAATGTAAATATTGTTTTTTTTTTCTTTTTTTGAATATAAGTATAATAAATGATTTATAATTTTTAGAAACAAGCTTTCAAATGAGATCAGAGTCAGAGGAAAGCGATTGTGTTTCACGAACAACTACATTAAAAAGTGCTCCAAGAAGTAAGTTTTAAATATATATTTTTCTACTTAAATATTATAAAAAAATATTCTAAAGGCTATTCGTGGCACAGGGTACAAACATGTGACTGTTAACACGATAATTTGTGAGTTTGTTTCCCACTTAAGTGTGTATTCCGCACATATCAGCAAAGGCAGAGGGAACCTGGGAGCTTTAAATAAATGTATTTATTTTATTTATTTTTATTTTGGTTGTAATAAATGTATACTAATTATTCCTTTTGTTCTAGAAGCGTGCAGAGTCCCACATCACAGGTAGCCATCAAACGTTCAAAATGAGTAAAGTTAAGAATTACTTTTATGGTTGTGTTCATTTCGATATGCGTAAGTTACTGTTAGATGTTAAGAAATTTTTAAATTTTAATCTAATATTAAGCCATTTATTAATTTCTTATATATATATTTGTATTGTAAATTAATTAAATTTTAATAATCTAAGTATTGTATATTATTGATTTGTATTTAATTATTTAGTTTACTTTTGAACTCAAAATTGATCAAAAGCTGTGACCTTATTTAGTGCACTAAAAGCGAGTGCACTAAATAAAGTCACTAAGATAGGGCTATACGGTATAAAAAGTTTAAGTTAAAATATTACATCTTTACATGCTTCTACATATCTGGTGCCCTAAACACTTACAGGATGATACATTAGGGAACCTGGGAACCTAGTATTAAGACACTCCATTCCCATTAGAGTCATTGCGTGTTAAGTGGCAGAACTCTACGCGTTTTGTCTGATTACCAGAGCGAGGAAATGAAAATATTAAATATTTAATTTCCTCGATAAGGAATCGTTCTACAGCCAGTCGCATTTACAGTCGCCCACTGCATAAAATGCAATTATAATATTAATATTATTGTGATAATCGGGTATTATTATATTTTTTTTCAGTTTAGTTAAAAAAATAAAGCTTTGGGCTGTAGGCAGTATTTGATTTCATTTAAAGTTACTATTTACATATATTTACTCAATTTAAAGAATCTTATATTTTTACTTTATAATTAATGTGTTTTTTTTTTGCTTCACGCTACATCCCGCATATATAGCAGGATAGGTAGATTCAGTAGGTCTCCGTACCTTACTATAGGCATGTTAAATTATGGAATACATTCAGAAATGATAATAATTCATTCGTTAATAGTCTCGCTTACACTTAAACTCTGTGCTGTGCCACGACTGACTCTATTGTAATTATTAACATGTGTTTTTGTTTTGTTTTGTTTTTGGGACCAGTCGTGGCGCAGCGGCACGTGGTGTGACTGTAAAAACCCACTGGTTGTGGGTTCGATCCCCGCTCGAGGAGATGAAATATTTACTTAAATTTATATTACCATTTCTTCGCTCTGGTGTCGAGGTTAAGCGCGGCGTTGAGTTCTGCCATCCAACACGCAATGTCTCCAGAATTCGGCAGAAAGTGGGGAATGGAGTCTTAACACTAGGTTCCCTCTGCCTACCCTGCTGTGTGCGGGATACAGCGTGAAGCTGATTTATTTTTTTATTTAATGTGTTTTTCTTTTTTTAACTTCACACTGTATCCTACACATAGCAGGGTAAGCAGAGGGAACGCTATAGGACTTCCATTTCTCACTTTCCGACGAACTTTGGAGGCCTTGCTCGTTGCCGCGTTATGTTTCGATACCAGAACAAGAAAATTAAAATATTAAATATTACATTTCCTTGAGTGCAAATCGGACCCAAAACCTATCGCGTATACACGCACGCTTGTGTATCAGCACCACGACGGGCTTCAGTGATTTAATGTGTTTAGTTTAATAATTGTCTTATTATTGTCACTTGCCTAATTAAAAGCAATTGCTTTGAAACTATTTAATTTGAAATCTATTTCAAATTTACTTATAACCATATTTACGCAGTTTCTTTAAATGAGTGCAGCGTTGAGTTCCGTTACTCAAGTAGAGTCTCTCAAAAATAGAATGACTCATATTAGATACTAGTAAACAAGTGCTCAAAAAAACTAACAACTGCACTGCCGATTTTTTTTATGCTGTGCACATTTTTTTTATATTATATATTTAATTAAATAAGTTATTAAAATATTTACTAAAAATATTGAACCTAAATATTTAGTATTTCTCCAAAAAAACATCGTAAAAATATTTTTTTTTATAGTTTTCTGCTATTATATTTATACTTATTATATTATAGTAAAATTTTGATCTCATACATTTTTGTAATAACATAATTATAATATTATAGACAGGGCCGGATTTAAAGGGGAGCTTCTACAATAACTATTACAAAAAATTTGATGGTAACAAACTTTTGCGCTTTTTTTTTAAATTATTTGAAAAAATATTATAGGCTACCTTTTTTGCCTACGGTCTTCACACTCCCAAATCCAGCCCTGAATATAGGAGCGATAGCGTCATACAAATAATTTAGATGTAATTACGCTTCTATAGAACCATGTTGTAGCGAATAAAACTTTATCTTCAAAAAGACTGATTGTTTAATGTTTAGTTATGTATGTATAATTATGAATGTCAACATGTAAATCGTTGATTTACTGGAAATTAAATTTCGAAAATATAAATGTTAGAACATATTTTTTATATGCCTTTTATTGATTTTATTTGTTTTCTTAGCCTTATACTTTGTCCCAAGCGGTGTAACCAGGGTCAAGAAGCCAGAACTAGCATATCCTATGAAGAAATCACATTTCCACAGCATACATCTTTCTTTTATTATATCCACCTTCACGATTCACTGCAATGTGTACAGCCAAAACTTCACGCTGTATCTCGCACACTAGCACACATCAGGGTAGACAGAAGGAGTCTAGGCTTAAGACACTCCGCCCTCTGCTCTCTTGCCTGTTGAGTGGCGGAAATCAACGTCACGCTTGACCTCGACACCAGAACGAAGAAATGAAAATATTAAATACAACATTTCCTGGGGTGAGAGTCGAACCCACAACGTTTACAGTCCTTCTGGCCTCACTAATCTTATTTCGAAACAAAATATGTTTTAATATTAATATACGAATCAATTAAACAATTCACTGTGTTTAATTCCGGCATACAACGCCGCTACTGTCGTTCCAATTAGGGGTGTAGATATTAAATTTCTCGAGTGGGGTTCGTACCCACAACCCTCGCGTTTCATTCAGACGCTGTCCCAATGTAACATAATGGCCTCTATTCATTTCTCCATATTTTAAATAAACAACTAACCATTGGCACTCTTGTCGAATTAAAACCTACTTCCTTTAAATATACCATCACACTAAATACTTATTACGTTAAGTTCTATAAATGAAAAATTCTGACACAGCAAATACTAGAACTGTTTCTTTCAACAAAAGTCCAAACTAATAACCAACTTACTTAAATAAATCATTAAAGTCAAATAATAAAAAAAAACAATCCGAAAAGAGCTCGAATCAGCGAAATCCAAACAACTTCTGAACTTAACTCCATTTATCTCTCACCTACACAAAGTTTTCATATAAAATCAGTTTGAAACTACCGTTTTGTTCGTAAACGCACTGGAGCGGGAAATTGCTTGAAACTCGTCTAAGATGGTCAGATGATAGCTATTTTCTTTTATATAGTCCAATTTCATATTAGTAAGGTACGTGGAAGTGTTCGTTAATGTTAGGCATATTTCTTAGGAACGTTCTATACTTCTTATCTGTGTATGGACAGTATCATTATCATTATCTCTAGGCCTCGACTGTTAAAATAAATCAAATAAGCTTCTCGCTGTATCCCGCACATAGCAGGGTAGGCAGAGGAAAACTAGTGTTAAGACCATTTTTTTTCATCGAATTAAGGAGGCACTGCGTGTTGAGTGGCGGAACTCAACGCCACACTTTGCCTCGACACCAGAGCGAAGAAATGGAAATATAAATTTCATTTCCTCGATTGGGGGTCGAACTCACAACCAGTTTACAGTCACACTTTGTGCCCTTGCGACTGGCCTCAACTGTTACTGACTGTTAAAATAAAGCCTAATAATGCGATATTATAAAAAAAAAAAAATCACAATTTAGAAGAAAAAGCCCGGTGTGTTGAGTTCCACCTATAAAGACACAGTGAATCAAAAATTGAACAGTGCTTTGGGACTATCTTAATGCTGGGTTTCTATATTCTTTTGTGGGATACGACGTGAAGATAAAAAGATCCTGCTACAGCGAATAGTGCGTGATTTAATATGAAAAACCCTATCCCTATTTCGTATTCGAACTCTAATCCCTTTTCGTAGTAACTTTAGTATCAATCACTTTATTAATATCGACATCTTCATTATGTATGAAACATACGTTCAAAAGACCATAGTAGAAGGTAACATAAGGAAACACGAACCTTTCTAAATTAGGGCATCGATTTAAGCGTTCTGAAGCATCCAATTTTCCACTCGAGCGAGTTTCAGCTTTTCATCTGAGGCGTCTTAAAAATATCCCTTTCCAATGAGAAATGCTTTTCATTAAAATTGTAGATGTTTTATTGGTGATGTCATACCTTTTTGAAAACGCTGCTTACAGTAATCTTGGGATTTATTGTTTTTTTTTTACCTTCCCGCTGTATCTCGCTTTACGCAGGTTATATTGCAGGAACCTAGTGTAAAAAGACTCCAATTCCCACTTTTAGCCCATTTTTCGAGACATTGAGTGGCGTTACCAGAAGGAAAATGAAAACAATTCATTCTCCCGAGTGGGAATAGAACCCACGACCTTTACGCTTAGAGTCAAATACTGTACCACTGCACCACGACAGCCTCATTCATTGTTGAGGGTTACGTACATGAAGAAAGTAAGAATACTTTCTTCATGTACGTAACAAATAATATTAATACCAGTGAATCAGACAGAAAATAACATATTATAAGTCATTGTTCTTAGTCTTCCTTTTTATTAATTAGCGGAATGCACCGCCGCACTATGTTTTATCTGAACGCCGATATGTAAACCTAGAATATAATCATTTCCCCGGGCGGGAATCGAACCTGCAATTTGTAATTGCACCATAATGGTCATAATTATTATTTAAATAACATTCAATTAATTTAACGATATCAAGCTTGATTATACACTAATGTTCACAAATCTATGAAACGGAACAGATAGGGCATTGATTGCTCAACTCCGTAGCCAGTTTCAGTGGTAAACCGCTATTGTTCAATAGTTCGTAGTGGTTGAATTAGATCTCGGTGAGGTATTAAAGTTTATTGGTAATTTAGTCGCTTTTTTTTAACATTTTTAAAGTGTTATTCCACACTTAGGAAAGAAAAATACTTATTTAGAAAACGTATAAAAATTTGAACGCAGCGGGACTCGAATCCGCGCCTCCTGGAAACCGACCTGGTCGGTAAATAAGTATTTAGTCGCTTTTTATAGTAGGATGTGTCTTTCAGTTGGATGTGCTTAAAATAGTTAGATTACTGTATTCACTCATTGTGTTCCTTTATATTGTTTTAGGGTCCCGTGTCTAAAGAAAATGAACTGATCAAATACAGGTCTCACTCGCATACTGATGGTTCCGTATCAATTTAAAGATTATATGCAATGGGGAATACAATTTATAAAAATAGACTAACTTAAATTTGCGGTCGTATGGACTTATTTTTTATAAAATTAACAACATTCATAAATTTATAATGGTTTTCTTTTTTCGGATGTTATCTTTTTTTTTCATCTAATTTCTTACCAAAATTAATAGTTAAACGTCGTGCACGAAAGTACTCTATAGGTTTTGAATATTTCAAACCAAATGCAGCAAAATCTATGCATAACAGATTATGTTGATTAAAAAGCTTGTTTTTTACTATGCTTCAAGGAACTATAGTCTAAAATATTTGATATACAGATATCAGATCTTAACAGATGGATAAACGGACAATAAAGTAATCCTATAAGGATTCCATTTTTATCTTTTGAGGTACGGAACCCTAAAACGGCTTTTTCCACGCTGACTTGAAATTATGAAATTTGGCTAGAAAAAATTAAAAAGAGAAAAGTTTAATAAAAAATAAATGAAGAAATCCAAAAATTCAAAATGATAAGTAAGTAATATAACAGGAAAATAAATTAAATTTGTGTATACGCCCACAAATTTAATTTTTATACTTCCCGTTGTAAAATCATGAAATTGATACCGAAGCGGAACTCTTGGTTAGCGAATCTGACTCGCCCTTGACAGTTTTTTTATAATTATCTAGGTGGCAATGTCATAAATGATGATAGATTTCACTACTCAGTATCTTACCTGTCTGCAAAGTAAAAAAATAATTGAGTTATCAATGAATTATCTCTGACTGATCCCGAAAACTGATACCAGTATACAAATGTAGAAGTTTAGAAACAGGATTTTTTTATAAATACGTAGGCGGAAGCGGATTTTAATAAAAATAAGTAATCTTTCACTAATCAATCATTGGAGGAATGCTTTTACATTAACAATAACATAAACGATTTTTTTGTATATTTAAACTTTATTAGATTTTGTACTATCTACTTTAATAATAAGCAGAAGATAATATACCTATATGAATGCAGTACCTACTGCATTCAACAAAAGGAAGCCGGTCGTGGCGCAGAGACACAAAGTGTGACTGTAAGTAAAATATTTATTTACATTTATATTTTTATTTCTTCACTCCGGTGTCGAGGCACATCGCGGTGTTGATTTTCGCCACTCAGCACGCAGTGCCTCCAGAATTGGGCGGAAAGTGGGCGACGGAGAGTCTTAACACTAGGTGTACACTAGGTAGGTATGCCTACCCTGCTGTGTGCGGGATACAGCGTGAAGCTGATTTAATTTAATTTCATTTTAATTCTACAAAAGACACCATCTCGGCGCGACTTTTAGTTCCTGAGCAATTATCAATAAATACACAAACCCATGTGTGTACACAATTTAGCACATGTGCTATGAAGTCTAAATAGATTGTCTTCATCAAAATGTTGATCTCCTTTTTTTGAAATCAGTTAAAAAAAATCATACTACGAGTACCTATAATGATGTTAATCAAAACATAACATGTAAATTTACTTAATATGACATTAGTAACGTGCATAATTGACACGATCTAATTTACGCTACAGTGTTATAACTGATGCAAATCGCTTTACATCACATTAAGAGAAATTATAATATATAGGATTTTATTTATTTGTTAATTTATGTTATTTATATAAATATGTTTATTAGCTTGTACTTTTCAATATTTAAACTTAATTTTTAAGCAAATATATGTAGGCCCCATTGATCTCATTTAAAACATCAGCACTTCGAAAATATTTTTAGTTTCATGCCGTATCCCGAATGTAGCAGGATAGGCAGAGGGAACCTAGTGTTAAGCCCTTTCCGCCGAATTTTTCAAGGCATTGTTTTATATGTGTGTGTGTAGCGGAACTCAATGCTGCTCTTTTGACTTGGCACCATAAGGAATAAATAAAAATATTAATGAATAATAATTCATTCCCCCGAGTGGGAATCGAAACCACAAGCATCACGTTACAGACACACGAATGCCTCGTTACTTCAAAAGATAAACAAAGAGAATATTTATTATATTTTCTTACAAAGTATGCTAAAATGTAATATATTTATAAAACAATATTCCTATCACACTTATAACTAACAACATTTAAATATATACCAAAAATCTATTAGGTCATAAAACCGAACCCTGAAGCACACCACATTCACAGTATAACATTCCTACAACAATCAATACGAAAGCTAGCGAAGTTTGTTGGTTAAACAAATAATTAATCTGTAGACAGTTGTTTAATTGCTTGTTTTGAGTTTATATTGCAATGGTGACTGTTCAACCGAAGTGACTTCCTTCAATTGACTTTGTGATTACTGTATATTAGTTTTGGTTTTGACATGTTTGACGCGATCGTGGCGCTGCTGGAATACGTATAGTGGTAAAGTATGGCTGTGGCTTAATGTGTTTATTTATATTAATAAAAAATAAATCAGCTTCACGCTGTATCCCGCACGCAGCAGGGTAGGCAAAGGGAACCCAGTCGGTTTTGCAGTCACATTTTGTGCCCCTGCGCTACGATTGGCCTCGATTATTTATATTTATATTATCCGGCCGGTCGTGGCGCAGCGGCACGAGGTGTGACTGCAAAACCGACTGGTTGTGGGTCGATCCCCACTCGAGGAGATGAAATATTTACTTAAATTTATATTTCCATTTCTTCGCTCTGGTGTCGAGGTTAAGCGCGGCGTTGAGTTCTGCCACTCAACACGCAATGCCTCCAGAATTCGGCAGAAAGTGGGGAATGGAGTGTCTTAACACTAGGTTTCCTCTGCCTACCCTGCTGTGTGCGGGATACTGCGTGAAGCTAATTTTTTATTTTATATTATAAAATGGATATTTACTTATAATATTATAATCCAAAGGAAGCCTAAGGAGCACTTTTGAAATAAATAATAATAATTTTATCATATTTTCCTTCACGCCTACAGCCGCACGCTTGTGCCCCCATGCCACGGCTGACCTCAAAATCAAAGGTCTAAATAGTATTTGTTTAAATTTGTCCAAAAATATTTTAAAAACATATTATTGTCATTAAAATAGTTAATCGAGTTGGCGTTCGTCTTGTTTGGAAAATGTTTGACGGATAACATCTAATATATGTATACGATATGGGTTAGTTGAATTATTTCTATAATGTTTGTTTGTACTTCACATAGTAATAGGTTCGATTCCCGTTCTCGAAAATATTTTCATAAAAATGTTTGCTTTGGCTTTACCTTAAACCACACTAAACAAAGAAAAATATTCAAGAACACACACCTATTGGATACTGTCTAAGCGATGCTACGTTGAAAGTCTAGCATAGTACGCAGAGGGAACCTGGAAACCTAATGTTAAGATAGTAGGACACTCCGTTCCCACTTTCCGCCGAATTTTCGAGGTATTGTATGCTGAGTGGCAGAACTCAACGCCTCACTACCAGATCGAGGATATGAAATTACTAAATATTTAATTTCCTCGAGGGGAAATCGAACCCACACGCTTGTGCCCCTACACCACGACTGGCCTCATAGTTGATATATACATTCGTAATATATACTTACGGCATAAATTAAAGGTGCATCTTACTCTTGTAATGACAAATGGTCTATGCTTAGAGTGAAATTAGAACATTCCGCTGAAAGGCGAAAACAAATGAGGAGAGGCTGCCCATGTGCTAGAAGAAGGCCAAAGTTCCTACGGCTGCGACGTAAAGTACGAAAACGGGTGAATGCGATTTAAATTTTACTAAAATAGGAAGTCTACTTTGCTTTTAGGTGCCTTATTAACTTAAAACAAGATTTATTAAGTTTAGATGAGATTTATAAACGTGAGGTAAATTACTAATTAAATCCATGGCTTATTGTGGTTAATAAAATAAATAGATAAAGTTTTTTTTTTTAATTTTGATCGTACTTTGACGCAGGGATAAAAAAGAAAATGATGGCTCAGTTAGTGTTCAAGTGTCAGGTTTAAGTATATTTGTAATGCATGTATGTATGTATATTTATGAAAACGTAAAAAAAATTAACGTACCGTAATTCGAACCTACATCTCTTGGTTACCTTCCAAGTGCTTTAACCAATTTAAGTCTTACATTCTTATTGGTTGTTAGTAATAGGTATTTTTTGTTTCCTTAGTATGAAATTAAAATTTAAATATGTAAAAATGTGTGTAAATTTTGCTTCAATTTTGTTCGACTCTCTCAGCGTTTAATATCTTAAAAATAACATAAAATTAAGAACATAGTAAAGATTATTCCTATATCCTATAGAATAAGAAAAACGCTTATATAAAAAATTAGACAACTATTGGAAAAATCAGCTTCACGCTGTATCCCGCACACAGCAGGGTAGGCAGAGGGAACCTAGTGTTAAGACATTCCGTTTCCAACTATAAAAAATATTTGGTTTCAGGTCTGTAAATGTGCTGAAAATACAGAGAATCTCTTTGAATTAAACACTCTCAAATGTCACAGAGCGGAGTGTTTCAGAGAGATGTATATATGTAGAAACAGTGCAGATTATCGATGTCAAGGCACTAACACTTGTATTTTGGAATCCCACGATGAGGAAATACAGGGGACGCACGGGCATAGTAAAAATGTTTGTAGATTCACCGTCGATGCTTATTTTACATGAAATATAAATAAATGTTGTTATATAATGTATTTTGGTATTCCGTAATACATTTTATATGATAAGGTTTTAATTGTAACTATGAAATAAAATTAGTGATATCTATTATTATTATGTATTGAGGCCGGTCGTGGCGCAGCGGCACGAGGTGTGACTGCAAAACCGACTGGTTGTGTGTTCGATCCCCACTCGAGGAGATGAAATATTTACTTAAATTTATATTTCCATTTCTTCGCTCTGGTGTCGCGAGGTTAAGCGCGGCGTTGAGTTCTGCCACTCAACACGCAATGCCTCCAGAATCCGGCAGAAAGTGAGGAGTGTCTTAACACTAGGTTCCCTCCTAGGTGCCTACCCTGATGTGTGCGGGATACAGAGTGAAGCTAATTATTAATATTTAATTTAATTCAATACTTTGATTACGATAAGAACCTTCTCACAACACAATTATTATAAACCTAATATCAAATTCTCATATACAAAGTATTCTATTTCTATTACCGAATATAAGCAAGATCACGGGTACAGAATCAATACAACCCAAGATGGCTGATACCATCCAAGCAACAGATAAGCCAATTAAGGCAATTTGTATAATGAGTGCTTTCGACACCATGCTGTTAAGGAAGATTTAAATTCGGTAATCAAAATAACATTTAAATTTTTTAGGGACGAATTGTTTGTATAATATAGGAATTTGGGTAACAAAAGTGACAATTATTATTATAAAATTACTAAAATTGTTAGACATAGTGCGGCGTTGAGTTCCAATACTCAATATGCAATATTTCGAAAATGCGCAGAAAGTGGAGACTTGTTTTTAAAATTTTTATGCCAATCAGCAACGTCGAAGGATTGAATGTTAATAATAGCCTAAATATTAAGATGTTGCCAATACCAACAAAAATATTTTTGCAATTAGTAGATGGTTCCAGGATTTTTTTTCACATAGGGTAATCCCCCTGCTTAAACTAAGTTAACTAACTTAACTAAACCTAGTACTAAGACACTTTATTTTCCTTTTTTCGAAACATTTGCGTGTTAAAGAGATGTTGCGTGTTGAGTGGCGGTACGCAATAAATACCTTTTGCCTTGTAAGTATGCAAGGAAACAAAAGCAATTCCCCCAAGTTTGATTTTAACTTACAACCGTCGAGTGCCGCTGTGCCGCTGCGCCACAAGGATTCCAATTACAATAAATCTGTTACAATATTAATTTAAATATTTCAAGGCTTATTGATCTACATCAATTAAGCATTTACTACCTCGGGACGGCAGTAATGTTAA
Organism: Heliconius erato x Heliconius himera; assembly: GCA_013421005.1. Classification (NCBI taxonomy): domain Eukaryota; kingdom Metazoa; phylum Arthropoda; class Insecta; order Lepidoptera; family Nymphalidae; genus Heliconius; species Heliconius erato x Heliconius himera. The sequence continues at coordinate 18,602 of JAATLQ010038661.1, forward strand.
ATAATATTATTAATTATAGTAATTTGAACAACACTTCTCCCTTTTACGTAATCTCTCAAAATGTGATTCAGATTCTGTTATAATAAATATATATTAGATATATATATATATATATATATATATATTTTTGTAAGAATTACATACGGTGCTACTTAATAATGTTTCTATTGATCTTTTCGCCCCATAAAGTGATAAAAAAGGACCTGCAGGCGTTTTCCCTCAAGACAAGACAGAGGAAAGACTTAGTGTTAAGACATTCTGTTCCATACTTCTCCAAATTTTCGAGATATTACGTAACTTAATGCCGAGTGACGGAACTTAATGCCGCTTCGTGTGATAGAGCGCAGATTGGAAATAAATTAAATATAAAGATTTTCTTGTGTAGAAATAGAACCTACAACTGCCATTTTTATAGTAAGGCGCTCCACGATGTACAAAAAATGCAATGGCCTCTCTATAATTAAACCCTACAAATTCTTACTTCACTAATTAAGATCAAGTTTTAAATATATCTAAAAGACAATTCTTTTAACATTTACTACTAATTAGATTTGGGTTCCCGTGACGGAAATGCTCGTTTTATAATGATTGCGTTTCTAAATTGTACCAAATTATTTCAAAGGGATTTACCAGATGTTCCAAATGACAAACCCTAGCTTGTAACAAAACTTGAATAGTGGAATTTAAGTAATAAATTATATGGATAGATTGAACAGTAGTACTTATGAGTCAGAATTATGTTAAATTAGACTGAAATGAACTGTATTCCGCACACAGCAGGGTATTCAGAGGGAATCTAGAGTCAAAACACTTCGTTCTCCACCCAAGTTGTAATATTTATATATTGAAATAAAATCTGCGAAAATATTGCGTAGAAATAATAATACACAGAAATAATAAACACAAATATTTAGTTTCTAGCTCCGCCGTTCCGGACAGGGTGTGTTGGGTGGCGGTCCCCAACGCGGCATTCATCGTCGTTTGCGCCGCAAGGCTCATCGGGGAATGCCCTAGCATTTACCCGTATGGTGTTCGTAGTGATTGGGATGCAACAGCCCTAGATAGGGCTGTTAGGGATCGTTATGAGCGAGCCTCTATTGTCGACCTTCTTAACTATCTAGTAGAGACAAGAGAAGCGGAGGAAGACCAAGGTTGACTTTCGAGAACACAGTATCGAACATACTGGAGGTAGGTAACATTAAGAGCATAAAGACCTCTCAGAGGACGGTTATGAAGAGATTGATGACAGTGGACTAGCTGAAAGAGGTATGCGGAGACTGTAGCGTTTGACGCTCCCTCTCTAGCTACCCTGCTAAAGTTTCACGCTTTATCTCGCACACAGTAGGGTAGGCAAAGGAAACCTAGTGTTAAGGCACTCCGTTCCCCACTTTCCGCCGAGTTCTGGAGGCATTGCGAGTTGTGTGGTGGAACTCAATACCGCGCTTTGCCTGCTTTGCTTAGGCTGATTTATTTATTTATTAAATGTAATAAAACACATATAAATATATGTTTAAAATTGATATACATACGTACACAGCTACGAGTATAACACAAATAGCTTTAGTTTAGCAATTCGGTGAGTTAACGAAGTAGGAATCGCAAATGAGCCGCAACTGTCTGGGAAACTAGGTCGCAATATCACAGCTATATTGTATGTATAAGATATATGTATTCGGGCGGGATTTTGTAATTTTTTATAATACATAGATTATAGAGTAGAGATTTCACTCTATTTTTACATTGCGCAGAGAATCTAATGTCAAGACTCTCAATTTTTGAGACATTTGTCTTGTTTCCAGAACGAGAAAATGAAATAATTAATTTCTCCGATTGGGATTCGCACCCATATTTAGACTTACAATCGCCACACGAAAGTATGCTCTTATATAATTAATCAATTTCTCCACTCTAATATATAAACCGCGACCTTGAATTCTGCTACTCAACGCGTTATTTCTGGATAATTGGGCAGAAAGTAGGAAACGGAGTGTCTCAACACTAGGTTCCCTCCTCCTATCCTACTATACGCGACTATCTATATATATACATAAAATATATCATAATACATTTAAAGTAAAAACCCTCTCACGAAGCGTCAGCAAAAGGGAAGCACGTTTTTAATTCACGAAATGAATGTTGTCACAAAGACGGAGTATTTCACTTCAACGTGCAACCTTTTGTGAATGAACACAATGCATATCAGATGCACAACTTCCCTTATATCCCGAGTTTTGACGCTAATATTTTCATATATGCATATTATATGTAAAAAAGCTGTCGTTTACACTCTTTGGCTTTATTTTTGGGGGTATTTGTAAAAAAATATTCCTTCTGACTGTTAACGACGGTTTTGGGTTCGATTCTCAATCAGGGGAATAAATTAAGTTTATTTCTTTGCTCTGGACACCAGATAAAGCGTGACATTGAGCTTCGCCTCTCAAAACGCATTCTGTCAAAAAATGAGTGTTGCGTGGGGATCGGAGTGTCTTTTCACTAGGTTCTCACTGTCTATCCTGCTGTATACGGGAAGCAGCGTGAAGCTAAAAAAAAGAAAAAGTAAATATATGTAAGTAAACATCCAATATTACATAAGGCAAAAAGCACATTTTTTCTTAAATTATGGCGTGAGATACGTGGTAGGTACGTAATAGGTACGTCGTTGAAGCCATGGTACCGTTTTCATTATTACTGACATCAACGTCGCATTTTAACTTGAAAGAGCAGAGAAATCAAAATAATAAACTCCCCTCGACTGGAAATCGAACCCAAAAACAATGCAAATATAGCCAGAATTCAGACGCTGTCCCACTGCTGACACTGACGCAATCCATACCATAATAGCTTTGACTATCATTAACAATACCGATAGTAAGCAAAATAGTTATTAAATAAACATTTTTGACTTTCTTAAGATTTTACAGTATATTTTGTGTTATAGAAAACTATTGGAAAACTCAGTTGGGTTTCAAAAAATGTATAATACTCAAATATATATACGCGATAAATCCAGTTAAAGGTTCAACTATTAAAAATAGTTATATTAAAAAAAAAATTGAACGGAGTGTCTTAACACTAGGTTTCTCTGCGTTCCCTGCTGTGTACGGGATACAGCGCGAAGCTGAAAAGATCAATAACTTTATTTTCAAAGTTATTGAACTTTTCAGCTTTTAGTTTTCAAACTCTATTTTCACTAAAACATATTGTGATTCATACAAAGTTTCTTTATATTATGAATTCATACAAACACATTGTTACGTGTAGTTTTCTATAGCACATATTTTATAACGACTTTATGATGTCTGTACAGCTTTCTGCTTGCTTTATATACTAAATCCATACAGAATGCAACTAAAATTTTATTTTATACTAGTGTTCTCGCGGCGTCACCCACTTGGAAGTTATACTCTAATATTTTCTAGATTCGTATTATAAGGCTAAAGAGTTTGTTTGGTTGAGCACTCTAAACTCAGGAACTATTGGACCGAATTCTTTTTTTTTACTTTAAATAATCTATTTGCCGAGGAAGGCTATAGACAATTATGTACTGTTTCATGTTTCTGTTTAAACTTTACTCTATATCCCGCACATATCAGAGTAGGTTGAGATACTTCCGTTCTCCACTTTCCACCAATTTCTAGAGGCATTGAGCGTTGAGTGGCGTAACTCAACGCCGCGATTAAATATAATATAGGCTATATTAAATGACGTTAATCGTTTAGTTGTAACACAGTAACTGTGGTCAGAGTTACCTCTCGTACTTAAAATATGTCATATGTACAACGAGTAGTTATTTCCATTTGACCACAAAACCGCGGGCAAAGGCTAATTACGAATATACAATTGGTTTGTAGTAGATTTTAGATAATTTTAGTATATATCACATGTGGGAATGATTATTCTTATTTCTTCGCCTCAGTAACGAGATCGAGAATGGCGTTGAGTTTCGCCACTTAAAATGCAATGGCTAAAAAGTTGAGCTGCGCGTGGGGAACGGAGTGTCTTAATAATAGCTTCCGCCTGCCTGCTCTGGTATATGTGGGGTATAGCGTATATATAAATAAAAAAAGCCATAAATAAATTAAGGCTGTTGCGGCGCAGAATCATAAGCGTGTGACTGTGAACACGATGCTTGTGGGTTCGATGGGTGGGAAAGTGAGGAACAGAGTGTCTTAAAAATAGGTTCCCAAGCTCCCTCTGCCTAACCTGATATGTGCGGGATACAGCGTGAAGCTAAATACATTTTTTTGAAGCGAACAAATTTAGTTCAACTTTCACATCAATACGCATAAAATATTTCTGAACTTCATAATTATATGACAGTACAAGACCGGCGTAACGGTCTCGTTTACAAAACAAGCCCGAAGTTTTCATCTAATGACGTCATTTCCCACAATCACCTAGCATTAAGGACCCTCAATTAAATTTTATTATATGTATATGGCAGCTAATGTGAGGGAATAATACTTTAACTTTCATTTAATTTTGACGCAGTTTTTTTATTATTTTATATTATTTTTATTTAAAAAATGTATGTCTATATCTATACTGTGTAAGGCGGCCATTAAATGATGTAGAATTATATTTATCATACTAAGTGTGTATGTTTTTCTCAACATTTTCAAAATTAAATTCAAAATATACTTTATTTAAATATACTTTAACAAAGGGCTTTTAAATCGTCGTATTAACATGTCGCTGCCACCGGTTCGGAAGGCTGCTGAGAAGAACCGGCAAGAAACTCAAAAATTGCTCTTTTGAAAATTGACATTAGAAATTATGTCACCATGTATTATTTTTGACGATATAACGTCATAAATCGATGAACGACGTCACGTTCTGCCTGATCTAAGCGTGCGAGCGAGTGTGCGGAACAAATGGTAGAGATGTTCGACCATCCTTCGTGACTCGATGATCGATATCCTACTCATAGGAACAAAGGCAGAGGGAACCTGGAAACTTAGTGTTGAGACATTTCCGTTCCCCATTTTCCGCCAAATTCTTAAGACGTGGCGTGTTGGGTGGCGAAACTAAACACCGTGCTTTGCCCCTTTGTCAGGGACATTAAATATTTCACTGCCCTGAGTGGCATGCGTGTGCCCCTGCGCCACGACGACGTCGTCTACAATCTATGTTGCTCTATATTTGACTAAAGAAAGGGTTATTTAATTTTTAATTGTATACCTAATTCTCCCCCGTAGTCAAATGAAAGTAGCTAAGAATCATATGTGATAAACGAAGTGATGACTATCCTTCCTCTATGTATAGAGTATCCAATGCAAAAATATATTTCAAACCAGTAGTTTACTGACAAAAAAAAACAAAATTTTATTCTCTATATTAGTACAAAAAAATATTTTGCAGGACAGGAAAGTTAAATATTGAACTACATACACTATTAGAATATACTATAGTAAATTTAGTATAATATTTTGAGTATAAAGACTTGCTATGAAGAATTTACAAGACAAAAAAGGATTTAACCTTACTAATTTGAGATGCAAATGAAGCTGGCTACAATCCAGATAAGCTGGACGAGTTACGCTCTCTGGACTTTTTCTTAAAAAAGTTATGATTTTATTCTGTTCTTGTGAGTTTATTGATTAGTTAAATATATTTCCGTTTGCTTTCATCAGAAATGTAGTAACATTTTAGATCTGGATACAGATACCAGAGAAGAATTATAAATATTATATAAACGCGGCTGAATATAGACTCGGTTTTCACTCGAGGGATATGCAATATTTTTATATCTTTCCTCTGGTAACGGGGCAAAGCGCGGAGTTAAGTTCCGCCACTCAACACGTGATAGAAGTGTCTTAATGGGAACGGAGTGTCCTAACACTAGGGGCTTAAGTTCCCTCTGCTTACCCTCCTATGTGCGGTATAAAGTATGAACCAAAAAAGTATTCAGTAAAAAATTACAATTTAGTAAATTAATATAACAAAAATAGAACCTAAAACTAAGTGAGGACAACAACTAAGAATGTTGCGTGTTGAAAATAGCACATAGCGGTGAAACTTACATTTATCATGAATGGATAAGCATTGTGATAAGCAGAATTCACGAACTTTTAATTATTTATGATGTGTGAGTTAGGTTCACGCCGTATCCCCTATATATTAGGCTATGGAGAAGGAACCTAGTGTTAAGACACTTCGTTCCCCCTCTTCCGAAATTTCGTAACTTTTCGTTTTTAGTAGTGGAACACAACGCTACGCTTTGTCTTTTACAAGAGCGAGGAAATAACAAAAAAAATCCCGACTGGGAATCGTACCTACAAACATCTCCACCACTCAACAAAAGTACCAGCCCTTACGTTGCTTACATCTACGCCACAACAGCCTCTAATGATATTGAATTAAATATATAATTATTATTTATATAATTATTATTTTATATGAGAAATTCATAAATTAAAATTACATATTTTACTGTATGGTATGTATGTATATCGTGACGTTTAAAATATCTCTTCAACGTTGTATATGGGATTACACAATTTAATTTAGTGAAAGTGTATCAACGAAATGAGTTGGCTATGGACCAACAATATATATAAAGTATTTTTTATTTATAAAAAATATTAAAAATCTATATCGCCATGGGAAACGGTGTAATTACACTCGATAGATTCTTATTGATTAAAATGTTTAAACTTAATAAAATATATATTTTTTTGTTTAAGTGTACGTAAGAAAAAAACCGGCCAAGCGCGAGTGGGACTCGCCCACCGAGGGTTCTGTACCAATTTCAGGATTGTGATTAGGAATTACCATACATATATGTTTCGATAATGCGGCGAAAAAAGTTAACAAACTTAAATTTGCACCCGCAAATACTTTCCTTCTTTTTTTTTACTAATGATTTACTTCTATGAAATTTAATATTTTTTGGATTTTTTCCTTTATTTGTATTGTAGAATCTTCCTTACCTTACCTTACCTTCCTACGACCTGTAGTTATATATACGAGAAGTACACTATAGGTTTTGATTACGCGGCGAATTTCACACAAAATGAAGCAAAAACGATATATAAACTTGATTGCTGAACATGCTCATACTTTTTGTCTGCGTTGTGTTAGAAGCTTAATTTGTGCTCCAAGGAACTGTAAACCTGAATATCTGATATTAATGTCAGATCGATACATCAATGCGATCTCAAGTAAAATCTTCTAGACAGACGGACAACAAAGTGTGTCTATTTAAGTTTCATTTTTTTTTCTTTTGAGGTACAGAACTAAAAATGGATTAATTATTTTATTTTGATTATCTATACTGTTATGCACTAAATAAGTTTTGATTTGATTTTGCTTTCAAAAATTGTCATATTGTGTTATTTCATATCTGTCTAGGTAACCGTAACTTCGCACACACTGTAAAATTAGTTTTTCCCACATAAATTCCGATTCCGCAAAAAATCCGGGTCAAAACATATTGCTCCACAAATCTCTATATATCATTAAGAAATTGCAAACACATTGTGGCTGCTTGAGAAAGTGTTAACTTACATTGGTGAATCTTAAATCATGAAATCTCGGTGTCTTTTAACGTCATACAATCTCGAGTTTTTTCTATCATCATACGAATTGAAAGCTAAAGATTCATCCAATTCAGTAAAACCTGGGAATCTAGTATTAAGACACTCCGTTCCTATTAAAACATTTTCGTTCCTTTCTTTCTGCCAAATTCTCAAGACATTCTTTGTTTAGTGGCGAAGCTCAACGCCACGACCTGCCTTACGAGAGCAAGAAAATGAAAATATTAAATATTTCATTCTGCAAACGGGAATCGAACCCACAGCCGTAGCATTTACAATTATGCCAGCCACCTGGCCACGACTATTTTAATATAACTATTAATTTTATATGAATACTGCTTAAAATTGATTTAAATATTATATCTCATTAGTGTTCGGATTAAGCTTCCAATCTCGAAACATCTTCAATCAGAATACGCTAGTAGGTTGTTACCTCAGTCCTGGCTCTTTGACTTTCGTCACTAAAATGTTAACTGTAGTAACAACTTTGTGAAACTTGTATATAAATTTGATTTAAATCGAAATTTTAAGTGTATACTACAAATTTATGAAATGCTTGGATGTATTATATAGTATATTGGATTCAAATATTTATACAATTAAAAAGACAGTTTCACGTTTTTTCCCGGATGGGAGAGAGAATCTAGTATTAAAATAGTCCATTTCACCACTTTACACCTAATTTTCAAGACATTATATGTTGAGTGGCGTAATTCAACGCCACATTTCGTCTAATACAGCGGGGTAATATAAATAATTGATATATAATCATTATCTCGAGTGCGGATGGAACCACTACACCACGATGGCATCAAAAATTTAAAAGTTTATTTTAATTTTAACTCACAACTCTAAATAAATGAATACAAGAGTAATTAAGATATACAGAGAAAATAACCTCATGTACCGCACGAAGTCTAATTTCAAAAGAGTATTACATTTTAAACTGGATGTTTGTGCTCTCATACAAAGTGCTAATGAAACGTCGTGCTTTAATTACAAAATTTATTTGTTTCTCTTTGTGTCACAAGGTATGCAGAGGGAAAATAGTGCTATAACACTGCATTTGCCACCCACCGCTCATTCGATACCTTGTTTGGTCTTCTTACTATAGCGAGGAAATTAATTCATTCCCTAAGTCGAAATTGAACTCACAACCGTTGCTTTTACCGTTGCTGCTAAGTCACGACAGCATCATTTTTTTAAATTTGTTGTAATATTTATTCGTAATTTTTATATTTTTACACAATTTTGTGCCAGAGGCCAGTTGTGGCGTAGGGCTTGTGACTGACTATAAACGCAACAGGTTATGGATTCGATTCCCACTAGGGGAAAAATATTTAATATTTTTATTTCGTTGCTCTGCTATCGAGGCGAGTTCTTCCGCTTGAGTTACGAAATAGATCAAGATTAATTTAATTTTATCAAGATATTGCATCACTTTCGACGATCGCCCAAATAATTTGGTAACGTTTCAAGCCAAAAAGCTATTAAAACTATAAATTTAAATTATTTTCATGAAATTAAGTTATAATTTTATAATTAAACTTATGGACCCTTCTACTTAGGAAACAGATCACGTAATATACACCAGAAGAGAACGCTAAAGTCAAACTCCACCTGTACCGAGATCGTAGGTAGAATAAATTAATAGGACAAACCTTGGACACCTCAAGGCGTTGGATGAGGCATTTTTAGTTTTAATTAAAAGTTTTGTTTGTTATTTATTATAATATAATTGTAATTAAGGGAAGGGAAGTTGAATAGAGTTACTCCATGATTTGTAATAGGTACTCGTGGTACAGTAGCATTGATATTAAGTATAAGCGCGATGGGTTTGAGTTTCATCCCTATTCGGTGTAAAAATGTTGTTACTAACAAAAACACAGTTTATTGACAATGTTATTTAATAATAGTACTAAATTAAAATTCTTCATATTTATTTATTTTTATTAATATAACACAAAAACTAATATCTATATTAATGCAAGAAAATAAAAAGCAAGAACTTTGAACCCCTTTTTACGAAAATTGTGCGGGCGGAGGAACATTAAATTTGACATATTTATATATAGGATTATATGTAGGAGAAATGCAGAACGCAAAAATTTTCCAATATTAGCGTTCTGCACTTCTCCTGTACTATAAATCAATAAATTAAACAATAAACACAATACCATGAATTTGACAGTATAAATATAAACAAATAAATAAGACAAATCAGCTTCACGCTGTATGCCACACGCAGCAGGGTAGGCAAAGGGAACCTAGTGTTAGACACTCCGTTCCCTACTTTCTGCCGAAATCTGGAGGCATTGCGTGTTGAATCGCGCTTCTCTCAACACCAGAACATAGCAAAAAAAGAAAAAATCATTTAAATAAATATTTCATCTCCTCGACTGGGGATCGAACCCACATCCAGTCGATATTACAGTCACAATTTGTGCCCCTGCGCCACGACTGGCCTCAAATATACTCCCTTGTATTTATAAAGAGACATTTACGTTACTATAGCAACGCGTATTTAAAATCTCTTGCGTCGTCTCTCTCTAGTTTAAAATAACCATTGTTGCGTTTACTATCAGACTGAATTATATATAGAAGAAACAATAAAAAAAACGATATAGTTATTAGATTTCTATAGATATATAGAAAATTACCGTATCCTCTGTATTTACGCTTCGTTGATCTTCAATCTGCATGTTGCTCCGACTCGTCCATAATTCACATAATGAGGGCAGATGTTACTGGGAGTTGATTCTAGGAACAATAATCTTCACCTGTATACATTTCTAAGTTTAAATGATTATAAAATGTAAATATAATTGTAATTAAATATGTTTTGAATATTTTTTTTAGTTGTGCGCTGTTGCCTTTATAAGAAACGCAGGGCACCTTGGGGCCAAGTGTTAAGTCGATATCTGAGCGAGGAAATGGAAATATTAAACATTTTATTTTCTCAAATGGGAGTCGAACCCATGACTAGTCGCGTCTACAGCCACACAATTGAACCCCTGTGTAACGCATAGCTAAAGTGTTTTTAGTATTAATAAGTGATAACGTGATTTTTTACGTTTCTTTAATCGTAAAACGTATGTACCTAATGTCAAATTCAAGCGAAAGGAGGAAAATGATGTGTCTTAACAATAACTTTTTTTTGCTTAAAAAGCTGAAAAAGTATTCAACTACAATAAAAATATGATTTGTACCTATTATCATTCTTCTGAATTAGATCGAATCCGCAACTATCGCGATTACGTTCAGACGCTTTACCACTGAGCCAGGTTTCCTATTTAAAATAAAAAAAACCGGACATGCGCGAGTTGCGCTCACCGGGCATCTTAAGCTGTTTCTGAAATTCAAGCTTAGCTTAGCCAAAACCCTTTAATCTGATACCTCACTTGAAATAGCGGCTTTAATACCATTCTGCCTCCCTTTTAAGGTTAGTGTTTATTAGAATTTAACCACAAATGTATTTTTATTATTTAACAAATGCTACCTGTAGATGCTACGCGTTCCCCACTTTCTGCCGAATTCTGGAGGCATTGCGTGTTGAGTGGCAGAACTTAACGCCGCGGTTTGCTCGACATCAGAGCGAAGAAAAGGAAATATATAAATGTAAGTAAATATTTCATCTCCTCGAGTGGGGATCGACTCCACAACCAGTCATTTTTACAGTCACAATTTGTGCCCCTGCGCCACGAGTGGTCTCTTTTTTTTTAAGTTAACGTAAAAATACATCTTTTTCAGGATATCATGGCGACGTACAACGTACGCGGCGTTTGAATTTCAACTCGATATCTCCAAGCGTTCCTGAAATAAAGACAGATAGACAGATGGACAACAAAGTGATTTTATAAGGGTTCCTTTTTCTGTAAAATATACGGAAGCCTAAAAATACTGCAAACGCGACGGTTGCGAGTTTCATTGCCTGATGGTGGGATAAATAAACTTTTTTCATTTAGTCGTTATAGTAACAAGGGTTCAACATGCAATATCTTAAATATCGGTATCGGCACTAGATACGAACACGAAGTGTCTTAACACTAGGTCCTGCTTGCCTACTTTTCTAAAACACAATAAATCATTAATTTTTAAATAAATTAAAATTTTAACAACAATTCATTATTTATTATAGTGAAAACAGTTTAAATATTCACAAAAATATCCACATAGCATACAACCTACAAAAGCCCCCATTTCTGTTTCAGAAACACAGTTTTACGCTTCTGCTTCGGTGCAATAAAATTGATATTTTATATACGTTTGGTATTGTAGGTTTCGAATTTTTATATTTATGAATAGCGTGCATTTTATTATAGGATAGCGCGGTGGTGGTGGGATTAAAGTGTTCGTATTGACGTCATTGAGGTGCATTTGCAATAACTGAATAGTTAATCTATTTTTCTACAAACGTTGCGTTTACACTCTGTATAGTTAAATACTTATTTAGAAAACGTATAAAAATTTGAACTTAGCGGGACTCGAACCCATGCCTCCTGGAAACCGACCAGGCGCTCTGACCACTAAGCCATATAAGTAAAAAATAATGCACATCGAACCACCCGTTCTCACAGACATACATGTAACAAATGAGGGTTAATTACCTTTAGAGGTAATTTTCTGATTTTAAAGGTCGCAATTTTTCTAATTATCATTTAATGAAATCCAGGCAGCAGCTGCAAAGTCTGTCAATTTTAATATTTTTTTCTAAATAAATTGTTTATATATTTTTATTCTGCTATTAAACTAGGCTCAGAAATAGATCAGGCTGGGCATGTAAGTCCAAAGGCAACTGCTATGTAATAAATGATTTCAACAACGTTTTTTTTTTCAAATAAAACTAAAGTAAGAATAAAAATCGTTTAGCCCTCATCCTACGTTCAGCCTATATTGATTTTGTTTGATATTGATTGACTATCAAAATCTGCACCTGTATAAAGATATGACAAGTTAACCGATGTTAGTTAAATAACATCAAATTCATAAATTTAATTAAATTGAATTTTGGTGGCTGCATTTAAATTATGAATTAAGCTTGCCTAAAACTTGCTATATCCCTAGCGATAAAGTAAATGTTGTATTGTAAAAATATATATATATATATATCTAGAAGTAGGTCAAAATAAGGTTTTAAGATAGTTTTATACCAATCATGTAGATTGATACATAGGTTTGTCGATAGGTAAACTGATAGATTGGTCGATATGTTGGCCGATAGGTTATACAACAAATGCTTCTAAAAAACTTACAAAATATTAATATAAAATTATAAGTTCATTTTTAGTCAAGTTAATAAAGAACTAGCGTAGAGATAAAGCTAATAAAATTAACTAAGGCATCACATTGTATTTTTAAAAAAATCTGAACAGTTGTCTATTTAAATTATTGATACTCTTAAATTTCCTCCATTTCAAAATATGGAGACACAAAAAATTGAGTGACAAGTTTCTCTCTCTCTATTCCCTATTTTTTTACTTTAAGTAAAAAAAAATTGGGAAAAACACAATAAGTAACGCTTCACCCCCAAAACCCCAACATTCATTTTATATCAAACCGTCTCAATCGTATTTATCATTTATAATAACTCTATCGCGGAATTATTCATGGCATAATTTAGAAATTTAATCGTCCACTTCGACTCTATTGCTTAGAAAATAAAGCGTATATTTCTTTGAACTCACCTAATTTCGAATTAAAAGCTAGAATTTAGCAAGTTCTTTGATAAAGTGCTGTTTACGTGAACTTTATGTCTGTGGTATAAGGTTTAATTTGGGTTGGTTTTTATATAATCTGTATCCACTGGAGTGGAGAATAGCCGGGAACGCTTGCTGTAAGTGTAAGCCGCAATCTGCCGATATTCAGGTGTTTTAAGTCAATTCATTGTGGAAAATGTTCCTATAATTAACCTGATTTTAAAAAAATGATTCATTTTCTAAAAAAATTAAAATAATTTTCATTTTTTTAGAACACAGTATATTAAAACCATTTGAGGCCAGTCGTGGCGCAGGGGCAAAAAGTGTAACCGTAAACACGACTGGTTGTGGGTTCGATTCTTATTCGAGGAAATAAAATATTTATTAAATTTATATTTTCATTTCTTCGCTCTAATGTCGAGGCAAAGCGCAGCGTTAAGTTCCGATACACAACAGACAATGCCTCCAGAATTCAAAAGAAAGTGGGGAACAGAATCTCTTAACACTAGGTTTCCGCTATCTAGCCAGCTGTGTGCGCGATACAGCGAGAAGTTGATTATATTTTTTTTAATTTTAGCATATTGAAGAAGTATTTTACATACATATACACATATATAATTTCATTTACTTACTGACAAATGTAAAAAAAAGAACCAAAATGTTTCAATTTAACCAAACTTCCAATAGATTGCAATACTAAAATTTCATAAACAATTCAAAACGAATATTACAATAATACACATCCTCCACCCAAATATGAAGTCATCTGAAAAATGACTATCATACACTAAATCCTGGGAACCTCAACCCTCCTTAATATTCCACCCGCAGTCCGTCTCCACAAACACGAGCGTTTATCTGAATTTTACCAGATCTCACGTTGAAATATCGGGTCCGTGCGGCGAATGCAAAGGCGGCATTACCATATCGTTTGACGTTTCGATAGCAATTTTATTGGCAATTGTTATCGAAACACAATGAAATTTAAACAGCCTATTATTAGTTGAAGTGATTTTTTGTGTTGTCTTGAAGTGGTTTAACTGATAGATCAGAAAAGATGCTAAATATAACTAAATTTAACTATTAAAGTACTTTAAATGTAGGTATTAGCTTTGGAAGAAGTTAAGAAAAAAGAGAAGAAGAAGGAAGAATAGAAAAAGAGAGTTACTGTTGTAGAACGGCAGATGTTACGTTTTAACTTTTTAACAATTAAATTAGGTTATTTTTAACGCATATGTATTATTTTTACAATTTTTTTAAGTTTTAATCACACACTAAAATGAGAACAATATTTAGAAACGCATAAAAAATTGAACGTAACTCAGAAACCGGATAGAGTCCGGGTAAACGCGGGTTCGAATCCTGTCCTTAGTAGGACTTCGTTAAGCACTTTGCACCAAAGAATTCTTAACGGTTATGGCAACTAAATTTTACTATTGTACGTCCAAAGGTAATTTTAGATCTTTTATTAGGCTGAGGCCATTCGTGGCGCGTGGCGTTTGTTCGATGCGCACTGAAGGAAATAAAATATTTATTTAAATTTATATTTTCATTTGTGCCCCTGCGCCACTTGTCCCTATAGCTAAAAAAAAGAAGAAAATAAATATAAATTTTGTACGATAGTTGAGTGACTAACAGACAGGGCTCAACAGAAATTACTTCACGCAGAATGCTAATGTTTTGAATGTAAGTACCCTGGGGAGTATAAGACATTTCCTGGACGATTTTCCGAAATTTATTTTACATTTTAAAGTCCAAGCTAATAAAATTGCAAACACTTTCAACTCGTACTAAATATGTTATAAACACTTTTATTTATTTTCTTCCTTCTTTTAGCTATAGAGGTGAGTCATGGCGCAGGGGCACAAAGTGTGACTGTAAAACCGACTGGTTGTGGGTTCGACCCCCACTCGAGGAGATGAAATATTTACTAAAATTAAATTTTCTTTTCTTTGCTCTGGTGTCGAGGCAAAGCGCAGCGTTAAGTCCTTCTACTCAACATGCAATGCCTCCGGAATTCGGCAGAAATAGTGGAGTGTTTTAGCAATAGGTTCCTGCCTACTCTGCTGTGTGCGGGATACAGCGTGAAGCTGTATTTAATGGTTTGTAGCTATATCCTTTATCCCGCACATAACAGTGTATGTTTAGGGAGCCTGTAAATCTAGCGTTAAAATATTCCGTTCTGATTAAGATAATTCCGTTCCCTTCGCCGAACTCTGAAAGCATTGCTTGTTAAATGGCGGAACTCAATGCAACACTTTACATCGAAAACATTATAAGCACTTAATAAACAGGGGCACAAAATGTGATTGGAAGGGCGATAGGTGGAGGGTTCGATTCTCACTCGAGGTAATGAAATATTTAATTCCCTGCTGTGTGCCCGATACAGCGTGATGCCAAATTGGATTATGTATAGCTTATTACTAAAAAAATATTTTAAATTATAAATTAACTTCATGAAGTCGGATATCAAAAGCTCACCATAAGCAAAACAATAGTAAACTTCCAAGCTTATATTAAGACACTGTTCTTTGACACCAACTTGTACAGCTAACCTATTGTTCTCACTTCTTAGCTTTTAAAACTTATTCTAGAATCCTTTAAACAGCATATAATTAGCACTCTTTATTAAAACCAAGCTTTGATTTAAGTTAATAAATAATATATACAAAAGTTAAAATTTCTTTGTTACTTGTATTTCAAATTAAGTTTTATTATAATAGTACAATTGGCCAAAAGAATGAGAAAGCGAACTGACAGTAATCTTAACTGGCTTTAAAATAATAATGCTTTAAAATATTTCAAATATTTCTTTTTTCCCGCTGCGCCTCGGTGGCCACTATAAAGATTTCGTGACATTTTTTTTTTAGCAGGATAGGCAGAGAGAACCTAGTGTGAAGACACTCCGTTCCTCACTTTCCGTCGAATTTATCGATACGTTGTATGTTGAGTGTCAGAAGACAACGTCGCGCTTTGTCTTGTTACCAAAGCGAAGAAATTAAATTGTCAAATAATCCATTGTCTCGAATGGGAATTGAATCCACAACCAGTTGCGTTTACAGTCACATATTAGTGCCACCGCGCCACGGTTGGCCTGTATACATAAAATTATATTTTAAGCAATATTGTTTATTAGACACCCTCTCGGAAAATTTTTACATAAATTGATTTCATTGTTATATTAGGCTCTATACGCTTATACTATCTACTAAATATTGAAAATCAATCAATATTGCAACTTATTGAGTAAATAAAATGCAAAAATAAATAAAAATTTTATAAAATAGGAAATTTATCTAATTTCGAAACTTGTTATTTTATTTTGTTTGCATATTGCTTCTAACTTTTTTTACGACAAATTGAACTGTCAAATATGGTGTGGTAAGTCTGTCCAAAAGCGGGACATTACAGTACAACCGCTTAGATGTTTCAAATTTGCATCGTTATTTTTTTATTCTTAATTTCTCGATTTCTACATGGAACTTACAAACATCGAATACCACTGCACCACAATAGCCTCAAAATCGTATTTTTCTAATAGTTAACCAATCGAATAATTTCTTCTATAGGACCACTTTAATTAAAATTCTATTGCTGGTACTCTATATCTTACCATTGATATAGAGACAACCTTTGTACTCCATCATTGATTACTTTTTATTCATTTATTGAATTAGTACTAAAAGATGAAACTCTGATGCCATAGTGGTATAGTTGAGATGGTTGTAAGTTCGATTCCCGCTGGCAGGATTTTAATTGTTTAAATTATTATCTTTCCACTTTATATTCCTATTTTATCCTGCTATATGCGGGATTCAGCGTGGACTAACTAATAACTAAATATAGAAATTTATATTAGAAGGTACCTAAATACCTAAAGGTACTATAAAATATTTAAACTACCCAATCCAAAGCTAGCTGCATGTATCGGACGTCACTTCGCAAATGCAATCGTCCTCCTATAGACACTGTTAATTGAGACTCAATTTAGGATTCATTGGGTTTTGGTCCGAATTGACATAGTAAAGTATATACGTCGTTATATGTATAGTAGATAAAGCTAAATTATTGGTAGACCAACCTTTGATTTCAATGAATACCAAAATAGAATTGAATTGGATATATTAAGTGATTGGCGTGGCTTTTATTCGTGTTCAAATAGAGGCAACTTTTCAACAACCTACAGCTCTCTTTTGAGTGTAGTAGAGAAAGAGGAATTTAATGTCAAATATCGATATTTATTAAGGCTTACGTGGCACACATTTGCTGGGTTCCTAAGTAGGTAACTAGAGGGAATATGAGATTTGTTTAGTAGTGTTAAGTGTACACTCTTTTCGCCATTAAGACATTCCGTTACCCACTTTTCGTCAAATTCTTCAGTAATTCTTTATGAAATTTCTGTAGATTAACATTGTCGATATTGAAAGAAAATAATAAAAAAATCTTAAAATATTAGAAGTGGAACTAAACTTTACTTTAGTTTTTTTTGGCAAAGTGCGCTTTAAATTGTAATACACACAGTTAGATACGCTTCGACTACTTCATAATTTAGATTAACCTTAAAACCCAATTTGAATTTGAACACCTGACCTTCAACCAAAAATCAATATAGCATCCATTCGATATCTATTACGCCGCGATAGTTGAACCGAACTTAAATTTGTTTACACAGTATACTGAATAGCTGGCGGAAGTATTTACATGAAAGCTTCCTAGAATCGTATAGCACCTCAATTCCCTTCTATTTGAGCTATAAATCAAGAACACTCAGTTTGTCGAGGATCCACCATTAGAGGCTTGAGTAATTTCGTTACATTTAGTTAACATATTTCTTGAGAAATGGTTTGTATTTTCGTTTTAGATGTAAGGGAGATAGGTTTAAATAAATATATTTTGTTCATAATTATGTAAAAAATATTTAACAGTATAAATCGCGGCGTTGAGTTCTACCACTCAACACATAATAAAAAAAATCAGAAAGTGAACACTGAAGTGCCTTAATACTAGATTCCCTCTGTGTATCTTGCTATTCGGCTGCGTTTTGAAAAGCAACATATTCTGCAATCGATTTCTACACGAAGAAATAAAAAAAAAATCGTTGAGTTCCACCACTCTACATGCAAAGTCAGCGGAAAGTGTCTTAATGACATAATTTAACATTAGGTTCCCAGGTTTCCTCACACATCGTGGAGCTATAGCAAAATAAATACTCGTGCAAAAATTATCAAGCGAGCTGATAGCTTTATACTATAAATTTCACGTGGGTTTACCTTTGTTATCTACGTGAAATCGAAAATGAAGGCATTGTACTTTTTTTATTTTTGAGTGCATTTGACACACGTCAAAGGCTGGCGAACTTCCAAAGAGCATGGGCTTTTTGTTGGACCAGCATAAGCCAATTAGAAACATATTGGATATATTTTCTTTCAGCTTTTTAGGAAAGTATCCAGAGGGAGTTAAAACTCTCCATTTCCCATTTACCGCTCAATCTTCGATACACCACATGTTGAGGTGCCGAACTCATTCGTACTTTGTGACGAATGTGATTAATTAATTAAATCGATTTGCATTTTTTTTGTATTTTCATATTGTTTCGTATTTATTAAAAACTTAAACTTTCAGCCCCTCCAGTTCAATTTTATATTAAAATAAACTTTTGAAAAAAACCACGCTTGTTTAATAAGCAAAGTTCCATAAAACCCATGCATTTTCTATCAAACACTGACAAATAAGACACTATAAAACATTTTGCTGTTCTAAATTGAAGTTAGCAAATTTGCACCGCATACAGAATTAGTTTTAAAAATTCAACTTGTACAGACTGTGCTGTATTTTAATGAAACATTTCAAAATGTCTGCTTAAAAACACAAAAATTTTATGGGACTATATTTTTGTTTTTCATTTTAATTCTGTAGAGATTACCTTTTATCGTGACATAGTTGGGAAGTGACAAGTGAAATTTGAGTTTACGCGATTGTTGCGAGTCCAAATTTCACTAAAATAAATTTGTTATTTTTATTTAGTATATTTATATTTACCTGGATCTTGTTAGTATTTTATTAAATCTGTAAAATACTTAATAAAAATATATAAAACTAAATTTAAAAAATATATGCACGTTAGTGTTAGTAACACGTTAAGATATTAAAATCAATATACTTAGTTAAAATAAAAGATAAATAATAAATAAATTATTTTTTTATCTAATAAGTCGTTAAGTAAAGTGGGGAACAGAGTGTCTTAACACCAGGTTTGCCTAACTAAATTGTTTTTAATTTAAATAATAAATAATAATGATTATTATTTAAATAATTAATTTCCTCGAGCGCGAATCGAACCCACAACCTGCCGCACTTACAATCGCACACACCTGCATCACCTAAAATCTAAAATATAAGCGTAAATATTTATTACGATAGAAAAAGAAATGTTTGATTGGGTAAACGCAATGTAATTATCCATTGCGTTTACCCAAACATTTCCTAAGTGCTCCATCATGACGTACCTAAACATAATATTTTTTGTATAGGTATATGTTATACTCGTAAATATATATAAAACAAAAAACTAACGGAACATTTTTCCATAACGGAAACGGTTCGTATTATAACTCTAAAAAGCAAAAACTATGAAACTAGTATGCTATTGTCAAGCGAACGGAATCTACTATTCGACACTGAAAAGGATTCTTTGCATAGAAAAAGTAGGTCATTGTGTATATTTTTACACTTGCGTTGAGAAAAATCGCCCATTTGTTGAAAATATATTTATAAATGTTATGCGATTTTACTTTTTATACTATAAAAGGTTTTTTGGACAGGATGTGTTCTCTAAATCTCTTTCTTGTGAATTATCGTTGGTCCCATTACCACCATGTCAGGCTATAAGTATTTACTATTTCAAATTAGTTATTTTTAATGTTGGTGCCTTCCAAGAATATGATTACATTAAGTGATGACTACTAAATATACAGAAGAAAAACTAATAATAAAATTTTGTTGTTGGAAAATTTTTCTAAATTATAATTAATTTCATTAAAAAACTTATATTTACAATATTTGAATGTGACATTTTTAGTAACTTTCAGTAAACTGTAATCAAGACTTGATCACTTATAAAAGCATAAGTTATTATTTTTATGACGAATAATTGTAGAAACGTTGAGTTCAAAACCACACCGTTTTTAGAGAAGCAAAAAAAACAGCCAATAACTATATATCTATCATAGAAAAATATGTATCTGTTAAAATAGTTTCATTTAAATATATAATGTACATATAATTTTGGCCTGCGGTGTACGCTCGGTGTTGACCGTCCGTTTGCCCGCGTTTCCAATTAGCGTCGCTTTATACGTACGACTGTCGTTCCAAAATTCATGTCCGGTTCTAATAAGCGGGTGGCTTCATACAAACTTCTTTCTACATTATTCGAGAGCTTCAAGTTTATAATGAAACAATTGTATGTTTTATGATAATTAGTTTTTTTTTTGTTTTTTTTTTTCGCTAGTATTTAAGTGTTTGAATGAAATTGATAGTAAGTGAGGATGCCTATACTATAGCATAAGGAAAAAAAATTACCAGCTTCACGCTTTATCCCGCACACAGCAGGGTAGGCAGAGGGAACCCAGTCTGTTGAATCTTAGAGGCATTGCGTGTTTAGTAGCGGAACTCAACGCCGCTTTTTGCCTGGACACCAGAGCGGAGAAATGGAAATATAAATAATAAATATTTCATTTGATTGAGTGGAGATCGAACCCACAACCAGTACTGTTTTTTCAGTCACACACTTGTGCCCCTGTGCCACGGATGGCCTCAATTTATCATTTTCAAATGTTTATAATAAAATTTAGGTATTGATGTAAAGGAACTTAAATACTCTATTCTTATAAATAAAATCGTACTATTTTAGATACAGATTGTTCACTCATTAAATTTTGGTCAGTTTTGGTAGTTTGGTAGTTTTTTTTTTTTAA